>JAVQKC010116780.1:0-12952 GCA_036025475.1 Philypnodon macrostomus
CTTTGCACACACTCTGCATTCTCTTGATGAGCTTCAAGAGGTAGTCACCTGAAATGGTCTTCCCTTCACAGGTGTGCCCCGTCAGGGTTAATAAGTGGGATTTCTTGCCTTTTCATGAAAATAAAGAAAACTCATTGAATGAATGAGGTGTGTCCAAACTTTTGGTCTGTACTGTACATTAATATGGTGTTGCATGCGACCAGTTGTTGCATTTATTTAAACAGAGACATGTACAAAACATTGAAGCTTACATCATCTTCAGTGACGTGAAGAGTCAGGGCCCTGAGCATTATTGTCTTGCTTTCTTCTTCTGGCTCCATTTTACCATCCTGGTCTGGATAATCCACATCATACTCTTCGTCTGATTGGTCACTGTGGCGACGCTTTCGTACCCTCTGCCAAGGCAAATAGAATCATAAATAAATCCTTGTCTCAAATAATGACAACCAGGTTTGTGTGCAATGTTCCCTTTACCTCTGGACTGTCCCTGTCGTCGCTCCAGCATCGATCATAGTCGCTTTCTTCATCTCTCTTTCTTCGTTCAGACCTGTCTCCATCTTCTCTCCCGTCTGAACCATACCTGCCACTACGCTCACCCCGACTGACTCTGAAACACACATACACAATTATAATATATTTTGACACACTTTTGAGGGGGATACAAACTAGACTGCAACCCTGACCAATATATGTGTTCTGCAATGCTTTGTTTCAGTTGTGTCAGCTCTGAAGTTGTTATAGATTTGTTGTTGGTATCATCCCCTGATCCTGATTGGTTCTATGTCTGTCTAGTTGTACACAGAGTAGTTTATTTCTGAAATACAACTCGAATTGGGAGGGACTTATATATTAAAACGTTCTAAACAGCACACTTGAATTTTATAAAGCCAGGGCATTATTGACAATGAGTCAATGAGCTATAATCGTCCAAAGCACCAGAAGATGTGCATTCCTAAAACAATTCAAGAACAATTCAGTAAAATAATAATATAGGCTATGGTCTAAATTGAGTTATGGTAGACTAATTATTTTACATTACAATAATAATATTACCACATATACCATTATTTGAAAAAATAAAATAAAACAAAATAATATATATATACCTTTTATCACCTCCCATGATTTGGTATGTATACTTCAGACTTCAAAATATCTGCGGAGAAAAATTAAATTGCAGTGTAAAAATAAGGGCGTGTCGACTATTTCTAGGCGACTATCAGTAAAACAGCACAGAAGGAAATCTGACATTTGGCTAAATCTTTAGACACCAACTACGAGAGTAAAATGTGCTGTATTATCAGCGTTTTTCATACCGCTATGCATAAATCATAACCAAAATTCGCAGGATCTTCTATGTATCGCTGACCTTTTTTTACGGCTTCCGCCAAAGGAAAGTTGTCTGGTCTTCTTCATCACCGCAAGGTCAGCAAACAAATACCACGCCCTCTAGCTGTGGAGTCCGATGAATACTTGGACACCTTCTGCAACACAAACGGCTTTACTAAAACGAGTATGTCATCACATTATATTTAAAGAAATTGTGTGTGTTCTGTTGTATTTTGTAATATGACCTTGATGTAAAACAATAATAAAACAGCCTTGCGTATTTTGTAGATCCCTACATCGTCGATAGGTGGCGCTACATTTGCTGTGATAAACGCGGCTGCAAAACTGCCGAGGTAGAAACCTGCTTCATTATTGCGAAGGAGCCTCAACTCATGGCAACTAATAGATCATTTCTATACATTTTTTTAACATTTCGCAGTAGTATATGGTTGTGACTCATTTCTTTGGTATCTTAACGCCTGCTGGTTACTGCTCACGGCTCCCCATCTCCAACAGTGACTGATCAGTAAAAAGGTAAGGTAGCACGTAGCTAGCTAGCCACAATGCTAACCGTTATATCTTGTATCATTTGTCGTATAATAATTGGCTTCTCGTGTATTTTAGAAAGGTAATAATGTGTTGTCTACATTGTTAAATGTCAACCATTTGTATGAAGTATGTCTTTGGTGATTTATATGGCTTGATATCTCAATGATACCCCTTTGTGTTACCTGGAATATGACTTTATTAGCGTGAAACTATGTGTGATTTTATCCTCTTGCTCTCAGGCTTCATGGCTGAACCAGAGTTGCTGCTGGACTCAAACATCCGACTCTGGGTAGTCCTGCCCATTGTCTTCATCACGTTTTTGGTCGGCGTTATTAGGCATTATGTGTCTATTCTCCTTCAGAGTGACAAAAAACTCACTTTAGAACAAGTGTCGGACAGGTTTGTATAACCTTTAAGAAGAAGAAGTAGTCTTTATTTTAATGCAAACGTCAGTATAATATAATATAATGTTTTCCAAATTCAGCCAGGTGCTTATTCGCAGCAGAATCCTGAGAGAGAATGGAAAGTATATCCCCAAACAGGTATCCATGTTTACAGTACATTCAGGCTAACGTCCTTATAATTCCAAGAATAATGAACAGTAGAAAATGAAGCATTTCTATCCCTTTCAGTCTTTTTTGATGAGAAAGTTCTATTTCAACAATCAAGAAGATGGGTTCTTCAAAAAGACTAAAAGAAAAGTAGTTCCACCATCTCCAATGACCGGTATTAATAATAATTATGTACTGTTTATGGTCTACATTACCTTTTTGTTTGTCACTAAATGTTAATTCTAAATACTGTTTTTTTTTTTTTCCTCAAGATCCCAGCATGTTGACAGATATGATGAAGGGAAACGTGACCAATGTGCTTCCCATGATTCTCATTGGAGGATGGATAAACTGGACCTTCTCTGGATTTGTCACCAGTATGTGTCTTCAATGATCAGTTACACTTTTTTATAACAGCAGATTAAGTGTTATTTTCTTTACAGCCAAGGTTCCATTCCCTCTTACACTGCGCTTTAAACCTATGCTGCAACAAGGAATAGAGCTGCTGTCTCTGGATGCCTCGTGGTAACCTCATTAATAATGGATGTAAATATATTGTCCCATAAACATTACTGACATTTATTTGTGTGTGTGCGCTCTTCATCTAGGGTAAGCTCAGCATCATGGTACTTTCTTAATGTTTTTGGACTGAGAAGCATGTACTCATTAATCCTAGGACAGGACAATGGTAAGTTTTAATCAGCATTACAAAAATAGGAGTATAACATTACAAAAAACTCTATGACTTGAGATTGCACGGTGTTTCTAAGTTGCATTTTTGTGGCACAATTCCAACAGGTGCAGATCAGTCAAGAATCATGCAGGAGCAAATGAGTGGTGCAGCCATGGCCATGCCTGCAGATACAAATAAGGCATTCAAGGTATACATTTGTGAATTATTTAATAAAACTGACTTGTGTCTCAACCATAAATATAATTAGATGAAAATGTTTGAGCAATGGCTGTTTTTTTTTTTCCATTTCTCTTTTAATTCCTAGGCTGAGTGGGAGGCACTAGAACTTACAGACCACCAGTGGGCGCTGGAGAGTGTAGAGGATGACCTAATGAGCCGAGAGCTGGATTTCAATGGCATGTTCAGCAAGGAGTTACCAACTGGTATCTTCTAATTGTCAGGAGCAGTCTGCTGTCTTTGTTGCAGGGATATGCTTTGGTTAAAAACAGAAACAGGAAAGATTCCTTAATGTTATGCAAAGTTTACATTCCTTTTAATTCAAATCAGACTTTCCATTCCTTTTTTTCATGGATGAAAACACAAGTTTTGCCATAGCCTGTCATGTACATACATGCTTTAACAGTTTAGCAAAAAGGATTACGTAAACTTTTTCTTCCTAAAATACATTCATATTGGTTTGCAGTTGCACCTGGGTGTGAACTGAACTGGCGCTTTCACCCCAATGTTCCAGCTTATCATTCTGAAATACAACTGTGGTAACAATAATACACACCCATGTTTTACATGTCTGATTTTTTGCTAATTTAATTGTAGTAATTAATGTCAACTGTTTAAAATCCTATGCTTGATAGTAGATTGGGATCTGACTAAATTAATTTAGAATTCTGTAGGTTAATTTTATAATGTAACGTTTTGTTTTGTACAGTATATAAAGCCTGTTTTAACAAACCTGAGATTCTTTATTGCTGTTGAGAATATTGAAGGGCGTTACATTATCAGTACACATAATCATGAATGCTAACACTTTGATCCATTACTGTGGATGATGTGAAGTAATTGAGGAGTTGTAGTTTCACCACTCGATGGCTTCTATAACCCTCGTTTAAAAAGATTTTACTGGTCATCTGTAGTCCTACCCGTTCGCGGTCCATCGTTGGCAAATGCTCTCTTTGGTGGTATTGCAGTAGGTTCTGACCGTTGTTGCGTTTATATGTAAACAAAGCCTACGTGCTGCAATGGACGATTAAATGTCCTTATTTCCGTTTCTATTTTGAACATTATACAATGTTTATTTTTTTATGGTACACGTGTCGAAAGGTATTTAGGCCTTTTCCTCATTCTTTTTATTCATATTTGCCCAAGTTCCTGATGTGGTGTGGTGCGCGCCCCCGCCACAAGGCTCGGTGAGTGCATTTCCTCTGCGCGTTCACAAACAGCAGACCGGCACACTAGCTGCATGATGGCCGAGGGAGGCGGACCTGAGTCAGGCAGCGCGGCGGACTCTGACTCGGAGCCGGTAGCTGCTCAAATCCCCACGCCTTCTACTGAAAACCAAAAACAGACTATCGGATCGCTTTTAAAAACAACCCTAAGAAAGGGTGACGAATGGTAAGGAGCTAATAGGCTATCATTAGCGCAGTGTTTCAATTAGCATTAGCGTGTAAGCTAAGTAGTATGAAACAGGAAATGTTAGCATGCTAACGTTAGCAAGCTAGTCATTCAGACTGGCAACGGGCGGTGTTATGCTATTGATAGTTGGCAAGCTAACGTCTCACTACATAACAGGCTAGTCGCTAACTATTTTGGTTTCATTTTTGTCGCAGTAGAATTTATTTACATAAACAGCAATGCTCCACTTTGTATGTAAGCCCCCCAATAAATTTAACGTTCTGGTCTTAGTTGAATTGAGTTACACACTGAAATGCTATGTTTGCTGCTGGGCCTTCAAAATGTTAAGTTAGCTGGCATAGGCAGTTTGTTTGTAGTTGAGTAATAAAGCGGGCCCAGTAATGTCTTAATAGTCTAACCGGTTTCTTCTGCCTACGTTTCCTTAGCAAGAAACGCTCACGCGAAATAAGTAACTTTCTGTTGAAAATACTTTCACTTCAGGCGGTCGGTGTAGCATGTTTGACAGGTCACCGGTATTGGCTGACTTTGCCCAACAGATCGCAAACTAAGCTCAGTCATTGTGAAGCCAAATGCATTTTGTTGTTAAACCCCCCTTTGTTACAGATTCCGTTACATGGAGCGTATAAACTTAAAATACACAGATTTAGCAAAACAGGCTCCATAAAGAAACGTCAACATTGAGTTACATACACTAAGTGACATTACAGTAGATTACATTAGGCAGGGAGAACACGTATTGTTTAGAGTTGCCTTGAATCATTACTAATGATAAAATGTATTTGTTAAATATATTTTCTTTCAGAAGCTGTTACAATAGGCCTACACTTTAGTTCAGTCTATTATTTCAGGACAATAATAAATTCAGCTTGAGGTCAGTGCAAGTTTTTTCTTAATTACCCCAGTGTAACATGTGTAATTCTCTGAAACCAAGCTCATTAACTAAATAAGATCCTCTTTGGGATCGGATTAAGTAGGGCCAGTTTGCTGTAACTATATATGGGATTTGTTTTGGAAGTCCACTGTAAGTAGTGGAAACCTCGCTGCTGTTTGTATTAACCTCTATCAAGACCTTTTATGTAGAAAACCAAAAATTGTTACAACATCCTTCATTGTTTATGACTATGTGTTTTAGGTATCTAATTGACAGCCGGTGGTTTAAACAGTGGAAGAAATATGTGGGCTTTGACAGCTGGGACATGTACAATGTTGGAGAACATAGCCTCTACCCAGGACCAGTAGATAACTCTGGGCTGTTCTCAGGTAAGGTTTTACAACACAAGAAATCTGTATATCCAGATCTTGTACCAATACCACAATGCCTGTTCCATTTAGACCAGAACACCCAGGCCCTGAAAGACCACCTTATAGATGAGCTGGACTATGTGCTTGTACCAACTGAGGCCTGGAGTAAGCTTGTCAGCTGGTATGGCTGCCTCGAGGACCAGAGACCCATTGTTAGAAAGGTAAAGGAACACTTTTGCACAAAATAAAAACAAATCTTTGAGCATTTGTTTTGCTTATAGGTGGTTGAACATGGCATGTTTGTCAAGCATTGTAAGGTGGAGGTGTATCTGCTGGAACTTAACTTATGTGAGAATGACAATATGGACAATGTTGTCACACGGCACTTCAGTAAAGCTGATACTATTGGTATGGACAAAACTTTCTCCTGTTTTTTTTAGGTTAGGATGTCACTTTAATCCAACTTTACTGTGTTTGTAGACACGATAGAAAAGGAGATGAGGACAATGTTTAATATCCCTTCAGAGAAGGAGACACGGCTCTGGAACAAATACATGAGCAACACGTATGAGCAGCTCAACAAGCCTGACAGCACTGTTCAGGACGCTGGCCTCTTCCAGGGACAGGTATGAGTAATGAAATATGCTTATTTATTTCACACAGTCACCAAATCCTATAGGTTTATTTGATTTCCCACAGGTTCTTGTAATTGAGCGCAAGAATGAGGATGGCACATGGCCCAGACAAGCCTCTCATCCAAAGTAAAGCAGATTTAAACCAGTTTAACAAACAGTTTGTCAGAATGTGTAGGTGTGTGTGTATATATATATATATTTTTATTTTTTTTTTCTTCTGTTTTTTAGATCCAGTACAACACCATCCAGGAATTTCACTACCTCTCCAAAACTCTCCTCTAATTCGTCTGCCAGCATCTCCTCCACAGTAACCAATGGAGACAGCAGCTGTAGCACTGGATATACTCTCAACAACAGCACCTCCTCTGGCAACAGGCAGGACTTTTTATTACCAAGATTTATAGCACTGCATGGTGAAAGCAAAATCTTAATAGTGAACTGCTTTTCCAACAGACTGGGAGGATATAGTTCCTATAGCTCCTCTTATAACTACAGAGAGTCGCAGTCTCAGCCCGGTCTGTGTGGGCTCAGTAATCTGGGTAATACGTGCTTTATGAACTCGGCTCTCCAGGTAAAAATGAAAAAAAAAAATCTGTCAGTGCTTCTTAGTAGGATTGCACAGTATTATGAAAAAAACAATATTTATATACAATATTTATTTTTGCACAAAAAACGCAAGTAATTTAGGATTAAGGGGGAGGAAAAACGTATAGAATAAACCAGGTCCAAATGTATCACTTTACTGGGCTATAATTAAAGGAGGTTTATTTTAGATGCTGCTTTAGAAAAATGTCACATGGAAACCCATAGAAATTTGTAATTCATATTGTGCAGTCCTACTCAATAGTAATCAATATTTTTGTTCAACTTGAATATTAAAAAATGTAATGTTAATTTCTCTTCCCCCAGTGCCTGAGCAATGCCTCCCCGTTAACAGAGTACTTCCTGAATGACCAGTATGAAGCAGAGATTAACCGTGAGAACCCACTCGGTATGAGGGGGGAGATCGCAGAAGCTTATGCTGATTTAGTAAAACAAATGTGGCTTAGTCGGAGCAGCTATGTCGCCCCACGCAACTTCAAAGTATGTTTTATACATATATTTTGGTAAGAAAAATTAAGTTCATAGAAATTATTTACAACCGCTAATCTGTTTTTTTTCTCCCCCAGACGTATGTTGGTCGATTTGCTCCCCAGTTTTCAGGTTATCAGCAGCAGGATTCCCAAGAGCTGCTGGCGTTTCTTCTGGATGGACTCCATGAAGATCTGAACCGGGTCAAGAAAAAGCCCTACCTGGCTCTGAGAGACGCAGAGGGACGCCCTGATGAGGTCTGTCAGTTATACCTTAAATACAGGTTTCCTAGTAATGTTTTTTCCCTCGTGTGTGTGTGTGTGTGTTTTACACAATTTCTAGGCTGTAACTATGTACATATATGTTATTCCTTCTATATTTAATAACAGGATGGTAAAATGATTTGTATGTATTTATTGGATTCTATTCACCTGTTACTTCCACCAAATATAGCACTTTTCAGTTTGAAGGTATGTCTTTTGACTTTATTTTTTATTTAATTTTTTAATTTAACAGATCGTTGCTAAGGAAGCCTGGACGAATCATCGGTTAAGAAACGACTCCATAATCGTTGACATTTTCCACGGCTTATTTAAATCTACTCTGGTGTGTCCCGAGTGCGCCAAGGTGTCTGTGACCTTTGACCCCTTCTGCTACCTCACTCTGCCTCTGCCCATGAAGAAGGACCGCACCATGGAGATCTTTCTGGTCCGATCAGATCCTCAGTCCAGACCCACACAGGTGACGCCAAACAAGAACCGCATTACAATAACATTTTAACTGTTATGTGTTGTTATGATCTAATTTCTTTTCTTTTTGCAGTACCGTGTGATAGTCCCCAAACTGGGCACAGTGGCAGACCTGTGCAGCGCCTTGTCTAAACTCTGCGGTTTCCCCCCTGAAAATGTTAGCAACAGTCATTTACTATATTATAAATGTATCCTTGATAATAATGAATGATTTTCATGTGCATTCTTGTTTTTGTAGATGGTGGTGGCTGACGTTTACAATCATAGGTTCCATAAACTTTACAGACGAGATGATGGTCTCAACCAAATAATGGAGAAAGATGACATCTTTGTGTAAGTTGTGCTGTGAATTCAAATACAGTAGGAGCTTACTTTGACTTTACTGATTGAAGAACCACTATAATCATTTGTAATGGGTTTTGTTTCCCTTTTTTGACAGTTATGAAGTGCAGGAGGAGGACAGTGAGAAGATGAACCTGCCTGTGTACTTCAGGGAGCGGCACTCGAAGCACACTGGAGGCTCAAGCAGCACCATGCTCTTCGGTCAGCCTTTACTTATCACTGTGCCCAGACACAACCTCAGCGCAGATGTCCTCTATGACAAGATCCTCGAGAGGATTGGGTAAGCTTAAGTTTGAGTAGTAAGGGCACCTTTTTATTATATGCAGCAGGAACAAGCAAATATTCATGGGATATCTTGCCACAAAACAGATGGAATTGAAGTGTTGATTTTAGCAATGTACTATACACACACATAACCTGAAATAACGTAAAGGTATATCATGAAGCAATTTTGATAATACATTTTTAGTGATTTTTGTTTTTCATAAAGTACTCCTATTATATGTATTGTTTTAACATATTTGTGAAATGTAATTACCATAAGCTATAACAACAAGGAAAAGTGGTCCACCTTTCTATTGAGTTAATTAAGTCTCTTTTTGCTCTTTATTGCACCAAGGTACATTTAACTTAAAATCCTGGAATGTCCTCAGATGTTACCATTTTTATTGTTCAAATATTGAACTGTGATGTGTTTCAGGCGCTATGTGAAGCCAGTGCAGAGTCCCAGTGTTGAGAACAAAGCACCAGCCTCCGCCTCTGCCTCTGCCTCCTTCACCAGCTGCAGCCAGGCCCCGGAGTGCTCCACCTCTTCAGGTTCAGGTGTAAACACGGCTGTGGGCGGCTGTGGAAGCCCTCTGTCTGACGGAGCCTCGTGTAGTGCCAGCTCCAGCAATGGCAGCAATCACTCAGGGACCTGCACCGAAACCAACGGCATGTATGATGGTGAGGAGCAGCCTTTAGATTATAGGAAATCAAGCTTGTGAATGGTGGAGAGGGCATGACATCAAGTTAGTCCTTATTAAATAGTCTGACTAATCTATTTGACTTTGATATCTATGACATTATTGAAACCCATGCAGATTATTTAATAAAAATGCATAAGTGTCAAATTCCTGTTTTATTTGTCCTCAGGAGAAGAAGAGGCCATGGACCATCAGGTCAGCCCAGAGCCGGACCCTGCTCAGTCTGAGGAAGAGGAGGAGGAAACGTCTGATTTAGAAAATGGAACGAAAGGAGACAAACTCTGCTCTACACCAGCCAAACTCTTCACCTTCAGCATAGTCAACTCTTATGGGACGGCCAACATCAGCCCGCTGCCCTGTGACGGGAACATTCTCAAACTAAACCGTAAGTTAAATGGAAAGTGCTATTTAAAAAAAAATAATGTACCGGTAACATAATGTGACAAAAACAAAATCTAGGCTTTACCATCAAAGACAGTATGGTGGTTTGCGCCAATAAGGGACACTCCTATTAACCTGGCAAAAGCCAAATCGATATGTGTAGCACTCAAGAGTTTTACACATTGATCCGGGTCTGCTCCTGTAGAAAACGTCTGAAAAGAGGAGGGACTGATGTGATGTAGCCAAACGAGGAACTGCTATATTAGAGTTATTTTTAATGTCTTTGTAAAAATACAGCAGCATGCATAATGGTTTTTCAGCTACCCCATGTTGCTAAGTTTTCCTAAAAGGCTTGTCGGCAAACCTAAAGCCCGCCTACTTTCGGCAAAACTGCCACATGATTGGTCCGCACCACCAGTGGCGTCCACAAGTGGACAAGTGGGAAAGTAGGACAGTAACTATGCTGATATTGTGGTAATAAGATTGGGAACAGCACAACAAATAAACAAAATAATGTTGATGTAAAGATACAAAACTTAAAAATATGTTTTTATTTTCTCCAGCACATTCCACCGTGGCAATTGACTGGGACACAGAATCTAAGAAACAGTGTTATGACGAGCAGGAGGCCGAGGTCAGTGCAGTCACATCCTTATGCACACGTTCTGTTTGTTTATGTTATGTTCGTGACGTCTTTATGTGAACGGATTATCATAGTGTAAATATTTGTTTTTAGGCCTATGAGAAGCATGAGAGCATGCTCCAGCCCCAAAAGAAGAAGGCCACTGTGGCTTTGAGAGAATGTATAGAACTATTTACAACCATGGAGACGCTTGGGGAACACGATCCTTGGTAAGGGCTTAGAAACATTGTATTGTAGGTAGGGCTGCACAGTATTGGGCCACAAAACTATGCCATATCTATATTGAAATAAAATAAATGTATTACAATTCTGTTGCAACAAAAAATGTTGTTGAAAATCTGTTGTTGTTCAATCCTGGTCTTGTTCTTGTATAGTCTGTCTTACTTCTGGTTCAGTCCCATTTTAGACCGGATTTAGTCCTAGTTTAGACCTGGTTTAGATTATGTTTAGCTCTGGCTTAATCAGTTCAGAAAATGATCCCCACATATCAAATTCAAAAACCTAATATCTTATTAATGAGCCATTCAACATGTTAATCACATGTTTATTATATTGTACACCTCTGGTTATATAATTAGCAGTTCACTAAGTAGGAATGAATTGAGTTGAATTATGCATCTTTGTCTAGGTACTGTCCCACGTGTAAGAAGCACCAACAGGCCACGAAAAAGTTTGATCTGTGGTCGCTGCCCCGTATCCTGGTAGTTCATTTAAAGCGTTTCTCATATAACCGATGTTGGAGGGACAAGCTGGACACAGTGGTGGACTTTCCAATCAGGTGAGCTTAATGATGCCATAACAAAATGAATGTTTGTCAGTAATGCCCCCATATAGTGGAAGACATCATAACCTTTAGCAGACATTTTAATAACTTCAACCTGGTATGTGTACTTTTGTGTTTAATCATCTAAACAACACAAATCTACTCCAGATTAGAAATATGTCCTATTGTGTTTTCAATTTTACCTGAAAAAACTGTGCTGTGTAACATAAAAGAAACTATTGTAGAGTCCTCACTAGAGCTATTTCAGAGAAACGAAAATAAAACATGTGGGTGTGCTGCTGTGTACAGTGGTGGTGTGGGTTTTTGTGCACATCACGTGGGGACCTTTTGAGGAAGTTAATCTCCTGATAAGAGGGAAGTGGACAATCTTAACATTGTAAAACTAAGGCACGAGACACTCAGGAATTAGAGAGTATTTATCAACATCCTAAACCTCAAATCATGTGTCCTTTAACTTTTCAGGGATCTGAACATGTCGGAGTTTGTGTGTGACCCTAAGGCCGGCCCCTATGTTTATGACCTCATTGCAGTGTCTAACCACTATGGAGGGATGGGAGGGGGTCACTGTAAGTCAATATACATTTTCTTATGAGCTTTTTTTTATCATCCCATCTTAAAAGTGTACAGTTATTTTTAACCGTTGGTAAGAGAGCAGCATAGTGCCAGTGTAAGCATGGGTAACATTTTAAATAAGCACTTTTGATTGTTTGAAGTGACAAAGGGTCATATAAAGTTACATTTTAAGCGCAACAAGTATGCGCGATAATATTTCAGTGAAACAGTTCTGTAGCAGTTTCACAACATGGTAGAGTGGCCACTAGCTTTTCATGTGATGATTATAACTCACCTAAAACTAGTAAAACACAGGTCTGCATATAGGTCTTTGTACTAGTAAAACACAGGTCTGCGTATAGGTCTGCATATAGGTCTTTGTACAGGTCTGCGTACAGGTCTGCGTCCTGGTGGCTAGTGGAGTGTTGTCTTTAATCATTATCACTAAAGCGTATGAGGCATATACAAGACTGTCGACTTCCTGTGCAAACCTTTTTAATTTATCAGTCGCTTATTTGAGGTCACTTCAATCACAGTCGGTCTCATCCATTACAGAGTAGCGAGCCAGGCGAGATGGCTGTTCTACTGTAAGGCACGCCTCTTATCCCTGTAGATTCAGCTTGCATGGGAATAAAAACACAGACCAGTGGGCCTCAACAAGTTGCTGATGAAAAAAATAGATAATAAGGATAATATCCCAAAATTTGACTGACAGCAGATTACAGTGAAGAAAACAAGTATTTGAACACCTTGCTATTTTGCTATTTCTCCCACTTAGAAGTCATGAAGGGGTCTGAAATTTTCATCGTAGGTGCATGTCCACTGTGAGAGAGATA
>JAVQKC010116818.1:0-23853 GCA_036025475.1 Philypnodon macrostomus
ATTATTATTATTATTATTATTATTATTATTATTATTATTATTATTATTATTATATACAAAATGAGTGAGGTGTCTTGCTTAAGGGGCGGCATCAAGTGATTGACCATGAACCTATCCAGCTACAGTTTAGTCCACTATATCTACTGCCAGCCCATATTATAGTTCACACATGAATGTAAGCAAAGAGATCGCTTAAAACCAAACTGTCCATGTAACCTTAAGTATTTCTGTATTTCTTTAGTGCCACCGACCATTCGTGGGTCAGATTCAGATTTGCCGGATGAGATCACAGTTTTGGCCAATAAAACAACCCAACTCGAATGTCACGTGGATGGAAACCCCGCCCCTAAGATCACATGGTTAAAGGATGGGCAGCCAATCAGTGCAGAGGGTCCACATCGAGTATTGTCAAATGGACGCACACTTCAGGTAAGCACAGTACAGAAACAAAATGCAATAGTCTCAATATCTTTTTATTTTTTTTATGTACCGCCTATGGCCCAAAGTTCCAGGAATAGATCAATTTATAACATCTACCATCATCTCACTCTTTTACAGGTGTTGACTGCCCAAGTTGCTGATACAGGACGTTATGTATGCGTGGCTGACAATGTGGCTGGAAGTGCAGAAAAATCATTCAACCTTAATGTTCATGGTTAGTCACATCAAAAAGTCCTCTTAATATACCGAATTAATTAATATATGTACTATTTCTTAATTGATCATGTGTTTGCCCCTCTTTCAGTGCCTCCATCTATAATTGGCTTGAATCCAGAAAGTGTGACAGTGGTGGTGAACAACTTTGTGTCTCTGTCGTGTGAAGCTACTGGTTTCCCACCTCCAACACTGAGCTGGTTAAATGAAAAAGGCCCTGTAAAAGCCAATAGCAATGCACTTATCATGCCAGGTAACATAGTACATCAATGTGCATATTTGAATACTTAGATGTTAATGCAATTTTGTTTTGTCTTCAGGTGGACGAACATTACAGATTCTCAAAGCAAAGATATCTGATGGTGGAAAATACAAATGTGTGGCCATGAATGCAGCAGGAGAAGCTCAAAAACTCATTCATCTGACGGTTTATGGTCAGTGCACACCAATATGTAGTAATTTAGTTGTATACTCACACACCATTTATTAGTTATTGTAGCTATGAACATAGAGCCAACACATAATAAGATACTTTTTCCAATTTTATAAGTATATTTTGATGAGTCAGAAATGTAACTGATTCTTTCTCCTTTTTGCAGTCCCTCCCAGTATTCGTGACAGCAGCGGGGGTTCTCCGGTCGTGGTGAATGTGCTCAATGGTAAACCAGTGACTCTAGATTGTGAGTCCAATGCTGTCCCTCCGCCCACCATCACATGGTACAAGAACGGCAGAGTGGTGACCGAAACTGCCAACCTGCAAATCCTGGCAGAGGGTCAGATGCTTCAGATCAAAAACTCAGAGGTAAAAATTTTGTTAATAGTCAGATTTTTTGGTAAAATTTAACATTAGAACTGTGTACTTTCTTCATTAGGTTTCTGATACAGGACAATACGTGTGCAAGGCCACCAATGTTGCTGGGCAAGTTGACAAGAATTTTAACCTAAACATCTATGGTACTAAATTTACTGTTAATTACATACATTTTATTGCAATTAATATTATATCTTATTAAAGAAATTGACCCTCATAATTACCTTTCATCCCCCAGTTCCTCCCAGTATAGACGGCCCGCCAGAGGAGACAGTTGTTGAAACCATCAGTAATCCAGTCACTTTTGCCTGTGACGCCACTGGGATCCCACCTCCGCGCCTCACATGGCTCAAGAACAGACGTCCTATTGGTGAGTGTTTGGTTTTCATATCCAGCATACAAATAAACACTCAAATATTATATTGTGAATTTAATATGGTTGTGTGTATTTTCAAATGTTAATGTTTGTTTAGAAAACTTAGAGTCTTTGGAGATGCACATCTTCTCTGGAGGCAGTAAGCTCCAGATTGCTCGATCACAGGATTCTGACGGCGGCACTTACACATGTGTGGCCTCTAATGTGGAGGGCAAGGCACGCAAGAACTACCACCTCACCATACAAGGTACATGTACATAAGACCATAGTGTGAACTAGGGCTCCACAAATGTCACAAAAACAATATCTATGTCACAAGAAACTAAATGTATATAGCAATAATAAAAGTAAAAAAAATATATAATAATAATAGTGTTTTTAAAATACCTGAAAATACCTGTCTAGCCCTCCACCAAGGCAGCTCCATTCCAGAAAATAAAAAAGAGGTTAATAAAACCACAGAAACAACACTAATAACCTACAAAAAATGTTATACACCAGCACATATTATTTGTTTACTGAGCACATTCTGTGAGAAAGGTGGGTGAGGGACAGCCAGAGCTGTAGTGTGTTGATTCAGAGTTTGTTCATCCTATGGCAGCCCCTGTTAGCCTTGTGTATTGGCATTCTGTGTTGTATTGGCATGCAGATGGATTTTGAAAAAATCCTGGATCCAGACAGTGATCCGTTCCTTGTTTCATTCCTGACTGTTCCTGAAAATTTGATCCAAATCCATTTCTCCTTGGCGGAGGTAATCTTGGAGGTTCGTCCAAATCTCTTTACTACTTTTTACGTCTAATACAGGTGCCATTCTTTGAAAAAATAGATAGATCTGGATACAAATGTTGATCCGAATCAGTCCCAAAAGTCTAAAAAGTCATTCCTGACCTTCCCTGAAAATTGTATTCAAATCCATTTCTCCTTGGCAGAGTTAATAATTATATGGGCTTGGTTTAACACCTTTCTTTTATGTCAGTCCCTCCCAGTATCTCAGGATCAGAGATGCCCAGTGAGATGGGAGTATTGCTAAATGAAAGCATCCAGCTGCAGTGTCAAGTCCAAGGAAACCCTACCCCAACAATCCAGTGGCTCAAAGATGGAGAAGTGATTGACAGTTCAACAAACTCTTCACTCAGGTATGTTACCAATAAATAATTTTCATTAATCATTATTTACTACAAAAAGATAGAACTAATGTGTTGTGTTTGTGATCAGTATCAGTCCAGATGGTAGGATTTTGACGTTGAATGCAGCAGACACCTCGGACAGTGGGAAGTATACCTGTGTGGCCACCAACTCAGCTGGGGAAGAGGACAGGATCTTTAACCTCAATGTCTTTGGTAAGTTTTGTATTGTAGTCATTGTAGACGGTAGTGGTTCTCAGTCATCCAGGTCATAACAATTACAATAATTATTTTCATTTAATAATGATATTGGTGGGTTCACAATTGCATGAAGTGCATCTGAGATAAGGCCAGAAGGCAATGGGTTTAAGTTGCAGGCTGGCCAACAGACAATTTGAGTAGAGTCTGCATGTCCTATGTGTTACTGTGGGTTCTCTCCAAGTAATCTGGCTTCCTCACACCATCTAATGTTATGCATGTGCTATGAAAATTGGTCATTATAAGTTGTCCAAAGTGAATGAATGGTTGTCTGTCCTGCGGCTCATTGTCCAGTGTGTACCCCGCCTAAAGCCCATAGTTGCTGAGATGAGAGGCACCTGCAGGCCCAACAAGAATAAACCTAAGAAAATTAATTGTTATCTTTTATCTCTTCTTGTAGTGCCTCCTGTCATCAATGGGAACAGTGAGCTGCCTGAGGACTTGACCAGTGTTTTGGACAGTTCAGTAAACATTGAATGTGTTGCCTCTGGATCTCCTCCTCCTCAGCTGAACTGGCTCAGAAATGGCCTCCCTCTCCCAGTGTCCTCTCACATACGACTGCTTTCTGCTGGACAGGTGCTTCGGTAGGTCAGTGGACAGGGAACAACCACAGATGACTGAAAAACACTGGTCTAGACTTGATAATTGATTATTTGACACTATTATGTTTTCATATAGATTCAATATTTTGTTCTGTACACAGGATAACACGGACTCAAGTGTCAGATGGTGGCATTTACACATGTATTGCATCAAACAGAGCAGGAGTGGACAACAGGCACTTCAACCTACACGTGCATGGTAAGTGTAAATGTTATACAATAGATTTCCAGTAGGCTATATTGTATAAGGGGTCAGCTATATTTTGAAACTGTGGATAAAAATTACAATTACAATATAAAATACATGAATGATTGTTTTTTTCTTCTTCTACTCAGTTCCTCCAGTGCTGGATGGAGCAGGGAGCACAGAGGACCTGACTGTAGTGAAGGGGAACTCTGCAGCTCTGGTTTGTATTGCTGACGGGACACCTCCTCCTGTGATGTCCTGGCTCAAGGATGGAGACAACGTGGTCCCTGACAATGGCCTGAGTCTAGTAAACCTCAACACCACTGTACAGATCATTCACGCTAAAATCAACGACACAGGCCGCTATACCTGTGTGGCTAACAACACCGCGGGACAAGCTAGCCGCCATTTTACCCTTAAAGTTCTGGGTGAGTTAAATAACCAGAAATGCCATATATTTTATTTTTGCTTGAGTAAGTCTGCCCAGTCTGTATCTTGTCTGGTCATTTTTGTTTTACCATTGACCATTTATTCAACAGACCCTCCACACATTGAAGGTTCTGGTGTTCAAGATGAGGTGTCCGTAGTGGTAAACAATGTCTTAGAGCTTCACTGTAACGCCTCTGGTATCCCGACTCCTACATTGACTTGGCTCAAAGATGGCCGCCCGTTGCCCCAGACGGACAGCCTGCGTCTTCTGAGTGGAGGAGAAGTTCTACGTGTGCCTTCAGCTCAGGTCTGTCCCAGTTTAATCACAGATTTCCAGGTTATGCTGGTATATGAATGTGAGAATGTATGTCTTTTTTTGTATATTTACCCAGCTGGAGGACACTGGGCGATACAGCTGCTTAGCCAACAGTCCAGCTGGAGATGATGACAAGGAGTATCTGGTTCGAGTGCATGGTACAGTAGTTGAAAAGTATTCAAATGTATTCTTATTCAGTAGTACCCCTTTAAATACACTAAAAGCTTTTCTGGTCAGTTTATTTATAACATCAGGACTACACAAGCTCTAAACCAGGGGCGTACAAACTTTTTTCACTGAGGGCCACATGTCAGAAATTTATACCGAGGAGGGCCACTTGCTGAGGTGACCGATTTCACTTCACCAAAAGTCCCCTTCAGTTGTATCTGTTTTCTGACACTTATGTTCAGGTTCAGGTTTATTCACTCATTGTCCCTCTATATTACAACAATAACCACAGAAAAGTGGACTTGGGTTATGTAGAGTCAAATGCAGTAAAAAGACCATTTGAGCCAATTGAGAAGTAAGCCTGAGGGCCACAAAAAAATTGCTCTGTGGGCCACATTTGGCCCCCGGGCCATAGTTTGGACACCCCTGCTCTAAACCATTGACTTACTAATGCAATGCTCTAACTCATTTATGTAGAAGATGTTGGTCCCATAAATGAAAAATAAATACCAAAAGCTTGTTGCAAGTTAAAAAAGCGACTCTTTTAACAGTTCCCCCAAACATTGCTGGGGAGAGTACACCTCAGGACATATCAGTTCTACAGAACAGACAGGTCACTCTGGAGTGTAAGTCCGACGCTGTCCCGCCTCCAACATTGACCTGGCTCAAGGATGGTGAACCACTGGAGGTCAGCAAAACAAACAGTAACATATATATCTCTCAGCCTTATGCTAGGCTAATGTGATGTTGTTTTATTGTTGGTAGGCCTCTCCCCGGGTGCGTATTTTGTCCAGTGGCCGCTACCTTCAAATCAACATGGCTGAGCTCAGTGACAGAGCTCACTACACCTGTGTGGCTAGTAATGTCGCTGGCAAGACTACAAGGAATTTCAACCTGACTGTCAATGGTAAAGCACTTACTAGTTATTGTATGTAGCCTTAATAATTTAAGACTTTAAGACTTCTGCTAAATCATTCATTTTTATGTTGCCACAGTGGCTCCTACTATCAAAGAGGGTCCTCCATCAGTTTCTGTGCACATCAAGCAGCCCGCAGTGCTTGAATGTGTTGTGGAGGGCGTGCCTTCACCTCGCATCACCTGGAGAAAACACGGTGCCATATTATCAGGAAACAACCCCAGGTAAAGTCCTGTATAATTCAAACTATTGTTGATATGTTGATATAAAAAATGTAATGTTATTATTATTGTTTAAATATGGGTGCAGGTACACATTTGCAGAAGATGGATCGTTGCACATTCACTCTGCCCAGGTGACAGATACTGGCCGTTATTTGTGCATGGCAACAAACCCTGCGGGGACACAACGCAAGAGAGTGGACCTACAAGTATATGGTGGGTTGTGTGCAAATGCTAACAGTGAACCTATACTCACTGACCATTTCATGGGACATTTCTCAGGGCTTTTTCAAGGCGAACATGGGCAGGGGGCCCTCTGAATTTGGCGCTTTTTAACACCTAGCAAAAATGTTCTTGATTATCAGTCCACAGCAACCAGATGTCCTAACCATACAGAGCTGTTTTACGATATTAAGTTTAATAATTACCAAGACATTTTTATTTTAGGCTTCATTTATGGGGCCCTGGAAGCTTGGGGCCCTAAGCAGCTGCCTACTTTTGCCTAATGGTAGCGCTGCCTCTGTTAAAACTGTTGCATTATTACTGTTCAAATAGAGAAACAAATATGGTGCTTTTTATCTTTCAGTGCCTCCTTCAATAGCTGTGGGCCGTAACAATGTCACAGTTACAGTGAACATTCAGACCACCTTGTCTTGTGAAGCCACTGGGATTCCCAAGCCCACTGTCAGCTGGAGGAAAAATGGACGCCCCATCAATACAGACACGAACCAGAATATGTACAGGTTGATCCAGGTTTTCTCACGCTCTGTTTTTTGGACATTTTCTTGCATTTTGTGTAGTTTTATTTATTATGTTGACATTTCTTTTGTCTAGATTGCTGTCCTCTGGCTCTCTGGTTGTGATAGCACCCACAGTTGAGGACACAGCTGTTTATGAGTGTGCTGTTTCGAATGAAGCGGGAGAAGACTCAAGATTTATCAACCTCACAGTGCACGGTTAGTATTTACTAATCTTGACAGCAATTGTGCCCTTGGAAAAGACATAAATATGAGTATGTTAGTCAAATGGTGGTCAAAGATACATGCTATATCTTATCAGTCTGCCCCAGGAAAGCTGTGACTGTGTGTGACTGTGGACTGAAAATAAAATATGTCAATATTGAAAAGATCTGTGTTAAAATGGTTTACATGTGAATGTTGTTTTTTCAGTTCCTCCATCAATTGCAGATGAACCCACAGATTTTGTTGTAACCAGACAGTCCCCAGTGGTCATTGCTTGTACTGTATCTGGCGTCCCAGAGCCTTCGATTCACTGGACCAAAGACGGTGTGAAGCTGCACCAAGAGGGACGGGGATACAGCATTTTACCTACAGGTCTGATTTTTTACAAAAATACACAGCTTTGTAACTAACTAGTAGCATGTGCACAGTAAATACCTGTAGGGAATCATTATTAAGCAAGGAGGTTGTGGGTTCAATCCTTATCCCTGTCTGACAGTCAGTATGTCCTCCTTGTGTTTTCTTGAGCTGTCACTGGGTACAGCTGCCTCCCACCATCTAAAGACGTGCATGTGTTAGAATCATTGGTGACTCCAAATTTGTCTTTGTATCAACCCAGAGACTAACTGGCCACTTTCCAGGGAGTACCCCGCCTGCTGGAAATAATAAGGAAAGAGCGGAAGAAGATGAAATTGTAAATTAAAAATGTTCATAATTTTCATAATTTTAGGTCATTGATCATTTCTGTTTAGGTCAAATTGAGATTGACTCAGCTGAACTCAGTCACGCGGGACGCTACACATGCACAGCAAAAAACGCTGCAGGATCCACTGTTCGTCATGTTCAACTCACAGTTCAGGGTAAATGATAAGACAAACAATAACTGAGCTCTCTCTATTCATTGTGTGCATTAAAGTTAAAGTATTGTCTTTATTTCATTAGAGCTTCCTGTAATCCAGAACCATCCGACCGATCTGGATGTGATTTTGAATAACCCCGTCACACTGCCCTGCAAAGCTTCAGGTTCACCAAGGCCAACTATTACATGGCAGAAAGAGGGCATCAACATACCAACTACAGGTAACTTACAATCTAAGTAATTCACTTTGCATGCATTCATTACATTGTGTTGACTATTATATTTTCTAAATCAGGAGGTGTTTACACTGTGCTGCCCACTGGAAGTCTGCAGATCTCAAAGTCCTCTGTAGTAGATTCTGGTACATACATTTGTGTGGCTCAAAACCCTGCAGGCACTGCTCTGGGCAAGACCAAACTCAGAGTACAAGGTAAGAAAGTTATTGATAATGTCATCTTGACCTCAGATTTGTAAATAATAATAGTAACAATGTATATTTTCCGAAGAATCATAAAAATCATCAATGTCAGTTACCAGCTGCTCATATCTTTTTAGTCTCTTCATGCCAATCCAAGACAGATTCTGTGATGTTGAGCTCAAGTTTGTGGAGCTAAACCAGGCTCATGCCACACCAAAAATGAATCCTATGAAAAGGAATTCAACTTTGCTCCTCAACATTTGCACAGTACTGTATAATAATGTTTTATGTCCAGTCCCTCCAGTGATCAGCTCAGAGACTCAGGAGTACGTGGCCCCCGTGGACTCCTCCGTGACCCTACAGTGCTTATCTGATGGTACCCCTACCCCCTCCGTCTCCTGGAGTAAAGACGGCCTGCTTCTCTCCGAGTCTGTTCGTCTAAGAGTGCTGAGCTCAGGGTCGCTGCAGATTGCCTTTGTTCAGCCCAGTGACACCGGGCGATACACCTGCACCGCTGCCAACGCTGCAGGGACGACCAGCCTGGAGATCACCCTCACCGTACATGGTTAGTAACAATGTGGGTTATTATCATTTTCAGCAAGATGTTACATTACATACTCTTACTCATCAGCTTCGGTGTTTCAAATGGGGGTTGTTAAAATCAAGGTCTCCAGAACCCTTTGAGTTACCATAACCTTACCATAATCCTGAGCCTATGTCTCACATTTTCACTCACAAGCACTTTTTTCCGTTTGTGGTATTGTGGATTTGATATTGATATAGCCAGTGAGAGCATATGTAGACATTCTATAGGTTAGTGTTGGTTAAGTATTAGTTAAGCATTAGTAACCAGTTAATTGATCATTTATTTATTAATGTTGAATTCCTACTTTTAAACCTCATGAAAATGAATGCAAAATTGCAAACATCTGTGTTATATAATTATCTATAAACTGCCTATTCATTAAAAGATTGGTAATTCCTTTTGTATTAATGATTTATTACTGCTGTATGTATTCAATTGATGTTCAAATGTGTGTGTGTTTTTTTTAAATATTAAATATATAACTATTTGACATTTATTTTATATGTAATAATTCTTCCTTCCTAACTCCACAGTCCCTCCCTCGATCCGTGGAGGGGAGCAGGAGCTGTCGGTGGTGGAGAAGAGTCAGGCCCAGCTGGTGTGTGTGGCTGAGGGGGTCCCACAGCCCACTCTGTCCTGGGAGCGGGACGGGGAGCCACTGAGTGACAGTACAGGGGAATACACCATCCTGCCATCGGGAGAGCTTGTTATAGACATTGCTCAGGTAAGAAAACGCACAGGTAAAACAATGTCATTCTCAAAGTTCTCAATTACCACCTCAAAATATTTGGCCAAGTACCATTTTACTGGATTAATTTTTATCAGAACTGACTCAGGTCTAAACCAATGAATAAAAGATGAATTAAGGCTGAAAAATCCAACACTGTATAAAATATGTAAAATCAGGTCTAACTGATTAACCCTGTAACTAAACTAGGTCTAAACTGTCCCTGAACCAGGACTAAGGTACGAGCTGTTTCTTTTTCAGCCTGAAGATGCAGGGACTTACACCTGTGTAGCGACCAATGCTGTGGGCTCGGACAGTAGGATCATAAGTGTATCAGTCCACACACATCCCATAATAACTGAAGTACTGGGAGATGTGGCCCTCAACAAAGGAGAGCGCCTCCTGCTGGCCTGCAGTGTCAGTGGCATCCCCCCACCTCGGATCACATGGGTTTTCAATAACAAAATCATCCCAGGTAACTCGTCTGCCATGTTCAGTTGGTTATGGGGTCAGACATCACACAATTTCTTTGAGTCTGCGTGTCCTCCCTGTGTTTCTGTGGTCTCTCTCCTCAAGGGGTGCCTGTGTCCTGGTGAGAAATACTGTACTCAAAGACGTGTATGTGTTAGGGGAATCAAATTGATCTAAATTGCCCTGAGTGAATGAATGTGAGCACGGTCACTGATTGTCTGGCAGTCCCCTGTGACACCTACATTAAAGGGTTTTTTTCATTTGCTTTTTAGTTCATTATGACCATATGAACGGCCACAGTGAACTGGTCATAGAGAGAGTGAGTAAAGACGATTCTGGCACTTATACCTGCATCGGAGAAAACATCGTAGGATCTGTCAAGTCTGTGGGATTTGTTTATGTAAAAGGTACAATACAATTTAGAAATATAGACAGTAGTTTATCACTTAAAACATGTTTATAAATTCATTATTTGTCTTTTCTCAGAGCCCCCAATCATTGACGGGGACCAGCACTCAAATCGGATCGAACCTCTGGGTGGTAATGCCATCTTGAACTGTGAGGTCAGAGGAGACCCCCTGCCTACAATACAGTGGAGCAAAAACGGCATAAACATCCACATCAATAATCGCATTCGACAACTGGACAATGGTTCTCTGGCCATTTACGGGACAGTGGTGAGCAAAATCATCAATTTAAAATAATGATAATAATAAACTAAAATATAAATAAAACATAATTTAAAAAATGAACTTAATTTCCTTAATTATCATTTTAATCTAAACACATATTTCCTTATTGACAGACTGAAGATGCTGGCAGTTACATGTGTGTGGCAACAAATGATGCTGGGGTTGTTGAGAGAAGTGTCACACTGACTCTTCAAAGTAAGTGAATTCTCAAAATGGTTTACAAGATCATGGTCAAGGTCAAGTTAATTTACATCTTCAGCAACAGTTAAAGAGAGCAGAAAACAAACTAACATGGTTAAAGTCAGCTTACTAGTCTTGCAGTATTTATTAAACAACTTATTTTCCAGGTGCACCCAGTATAGTTGTGGAGCCAGTGGAGACTGTGATTGATGCTGGGACCACAGTGGTGTTGAACTGTCAGGCCGACGGTGAACCCACGCCTATGATAGAGTGGTCCCGTCAGGGTCGTCCACTTTTGGGCAATGACCGCTTCTCGACCCTAAACAACGGCTCCCTGAGGGTCAGCAGTGCTCAGAAAGAGGACACCTCAGAGTATGAATGTGTGGCCAGAAACCTGCTGGGATCTGTCCTGGTGCGGGTCACTCTCACTGTCCGAGGTGAGATTGACTCAATGTTTTAAAACCACAGTTACTAATTATAGAAATTAATCAAAGCTACAGTACTGTGCAAATGTTTGAAGGACATGCCATTAGGTAATTGTTTTTCAAAAATATGCAATCAGATGAAGTTACTAACCCTAGAAGCCAAGGCAATAGGCTCACACAATAGAAGATACAGTTAAAATCCTGGGTCCAGACAGTGATTGATACAGCATACTGTATATTACTGTATGAGAGTATTGCGACTTTACTGCATTTCTTAATATTTGCCATTTAAAGAGTGCTATTATACAGTATAATATAACAAATTGTTTTTCAGTGCATGGCGGTTACTCAGAGTGGTCTGAGTGGGGCCCTTGCAGTGTGTCTTGTGGAGTTGGGGCACAGAAGAGACTAAGGCAGTGTAACAACCCCCTACCGGCCAATGGGGGGCACCACTGTGCCGGACCGGCTTCAGAGACACGTCGCTGTCATGGAAAACCATGTCCAGGTAAAAGCTGCTGCAATAAAAGTGTTAAAAAATGTATTTGATATGATATAAAATACTGGACTGTACTGAATATTGGGTATTTTATTCGGCAGTGGATGGTAATTGGTCAGAGTGGTCAGTTTGGGAAGAGTGCTCTCGGACTTGTGGACAGGGAAACAGAACCAGAGTTCGGACCTGCAGTAATCCTCCAGCTCAACATGGAGGACGGGCCTGTGAGGGCAGGCCAGTGGAGGTGATCATGTGCAGTGTCAGACCCTGTCCAGGTAAATGTCAGGCAGGCAATAGCCAAAAATAGCTATTCAAATCTACTAACTGAGGCATTAACTTATATACTAATATTGGACTGTTTTTTACTGTATCTATTTTTATTTGAGCGGAACAACATCAAATGATTCAACGATTCAATTTCACATTATACAGAAATATGTGTGTGTATAATTTAACTTTTTGTCTACGTGTTTGCAGTGGCCGGTAACTGGGGGCCCTGGCTTCCCTGGAGCTCGTGCAGTGAGACCTGTGGTAAAGGGATGCAGTCCAGAATAAGGCTTTGTAACAGCCCTCCTCCAGCCTTCGACGGACCTCAATGTGAAGGCACTGACACACAGACACAAGTGTGCAAGGAGCGCCCGTGTCCTGGTGAGAAATACTGTAGGCATTTTTACTGGGCAGGACATTAGTGATATCAAGACATGCGTATGGTTTTTGGCTAATTGTTTATTCTAATGGTTCTAAACTGGTTTTATAATGGGAACAGATTTCTCTATTTCATCATTTTATGTAATGAGTGTATAATTCAAGCTGATTTCTCAGTCCACATCGGCGAGTTGGGAATCACTCTTTTAATATATTGAGGAAATACAATTGAAGAATTAGTAATAAAAACTACACCTTTATAGTCAAACTACTGAATTTGCAAGTATAAAAAAACGTATGAAATAATGAAGGGTAAAAAAAAAAAATGATATATATTATATTAATTTTTTTCCTCAGTGGATGGAAAGTGGTCAACGTGGGTGAGTTGGGGAGCCTGCAGTGTGTCTTGTGGAGGTGGGACGAGACAGAAAACACGTCTCTGTGCCAGCCCCGCCCCTTTGCACGGAGGCAGACAGTGTGAAGGCAATGATGTCCATATCGACTTCTGTAACAGTGACCCATGCCCAGGTAAGACACAGTCAGACACACATTTTGTTGAACCGCCTTTAGCTTTCATGAAGGCATGCATACAATAATCTTCTGCAATGTCACAAGATTTTTTTTCACCGAGATCCTGTATTGATGATGTCAGCCCATAGCCCAAAGCCTTCTCCAGCACACCCTAAAGATTTCAATGGGGTTAAGGTCTGGACTCTGTGGTGCGAAACCCATGTGTGAAAATGATGTCTCATGCTCCCTGAACTCTCTTTCACAATTTGAGCCTTCTCAAACTTGAGCCTTCTTTATGGAATATGCCCGTGACATCAAGGAAGAAAAAAATGGAATAACCTGGTCAGCATATTCAGATAGTTAGCTGCTTTTATTTTATTTTATTTTTATTTATCATTTATTTAACCAGGTAAGCCTCATTCTTTAGACACATTCTTTGAACCTAGACCTGACCAACTACAGGAGGGTCTTACTTATATTAAATCCACTTGCTGGGGGGGGCGTAGTGTATATGAACTATTTTGTATGTGTTTGTGTTATCATAACCTATGTCTATTTTAGTCAATGGTAACTGGAGTCCCTGGAGCACATGGGGCAGCTGCAGTCGGACCTGTAGTGGAGGTCAGATGAGGCACTACAGGACGTGTGATAACCCCAGACCGGCCAACGGGGGCAGGGCATGTGCAGGGTCCGACTCACAAATTCAGAGGTGCAACACAGAACAATGTCCTGGTGAGTTCATCTGTATATCTCACAATTATAATTCACTCACTGGCCACTTTATTTGGTAGATCCAATTACATGCTTGTGAGCTAAATAGCCTATAGCATTGCATCAAGACAATGGATTAAATCATGTGCATAATATTCAAGATCTGCTGACGTTCAAACCAAGCCTCAGAAGGTGGTTCAGAGGTGGTTTCTGTCACATGGTGTGGTTATGTCAGATGGACCTTTCTGAATATTTTATGATTTTAGTATCTTCTGTGATTCTGAGAGGTAGTTCTGTGGGTGAAAATACCTTGTTTATGCCAGAGGTCAGAGACATTAGACAGAGAAAACATGGAAAATGTGGGCTAATGTATCTGTTTTCTATTTTCTTACAGTGGATGGGAATTGGGGCTCGTGGCAGTCCTGGGGTGAGTGCTCTGTGTCCTGTGGAGGAGGTGAAAAGACGAGGGTCCGACTCTGTAACAGCCCTCCTCCGAGTCACAGCGGTCGGCCCTGTCCTGGAGACTCCACACAGCTATCTCGGTGCAACTCTCAAGCCTGCCCAGGTAAGAAGTGAAAAGTAGTACTTAATGAAATCACCTTGTGAGCTGATGCCTTCTCTCTGCAGGAAAAGCAGGTGCATATATTTTCAGGCCACCTTTCCCCCTGCTGGCCACGCCCACTTCACTACTACAGCAAACATGGCTTTACTTATCAATGTAGAAAAGTGAACTTAACTCCTAAGAAGTTCAGAGCAGGAATAGTTTTGACAAGGAAATAACATAATAACAGAAAACTTGATGTTGAATTAGCAAGTCCCTATAATAAACAAATTGAATAAATGGACATCAAACTGAAATGCTTTCTCTTTTTGTCAGGTGGACCCCAAAAGGCCCGTGGCAGCATTATTGGAAACATCAATGATATTGAGTTTGGCATAGCCGTGCTTAATGCTTCAATCTCAGATGACAATACTGACGGCAAAGTCATCGATGCTACCATTTCAAATATACCACGAACACTAGGTGGTATAATATGTAATATAAATGTAAACATTCTCAATCATTGTTTGTTTATCTCATTGTTTTTATTGTTAATGAAAGGGCCTGCAATGAGGAAACTTATCTCGATCCTCAACCCCATCTACTGGAGCACAGCACATGAAATGGGAGAAGCAGTCAATGGTTACACATTGACAGGGGGTGTCTTTAGGCGAGAGACACAAGTTGAATTTGCGACTGGTAAAAAGACCGTTAATTAGTTGTATATGGCTTTACATTTTAAAATAACTGACTATTTTTAGGGGAGATCCTGAGAATGACCCACGTCGCACGAGGAGTGGACTCAGATGGGGCTCTACTTTTGGACATTGTTGTAAATGGACACATCCTTCAGCTGCCATCAAATGCTGACATTAGCATTAAGGTACATAAAACTTTGAAATAAATTATATTAAGTTATATAAGTTACTATAGAGGTACAATTATCTGCATGTTATTTTTTGCTGAATTATAAGGGCATTTTTCTTAATTTTTTATCCCCATAAGTTATGTTTGCGCAAATAACTATTCTTAGAGTTTTTATTTTTGGGGATAGTTTGTAGGCCTATCATAAACAAAGTGTATGATGTAACAAAAAGCCTCAAGTTCAATTTTTTTTTTTTATTCTTATTATTTATTTTGTATCATTTAGGACTACACAGAGGACTACATCCAGACAGGTCCTGGTCAGCTTTACGCTCAGTCCACTCGAATGTTCAGTATCGACCGAGAGAGTGTGCCTTACTCCTGGAACCACACCATCTCCTACGACGTGTCCAAAGGAAAGATGCCGTTTTTGGTAGAGACTCTGCACGCTGCTGCTATCAGTGCCCACTACCACCCCCTGGAGGAGCTGCTGGTGTTCCGGATACAAGCTACAATCGCTAAAGGTGTGGGGTCAAATGGATAGTCAAAATGAGGAGATACTTTTTCATATCTATGTTAGGAGAATTAATAACTGTAACTTGGCCCTGTTAAATTAATGTGAGATTGTCTTGTGTTATCCAGGGTGTGTCCCACCTAAGGCCCATAGTTGCTGAGAATGACAGGGATATAAATTGATAAATGGATGATCATTTCAGCTTTACTGTATATTAAATGTTATGTATGTTTTTTTCTAAATCTAGGTGATCGCAGTAACCAGTGTCCACAGGGCTTCACTCTGGTGTCTGCTGGTCCCTACTGTGCTGGTAAGATTTACACTTATATGAGAATCAAACATTTTATATTAAATTTTTTATTGATTATTCAAATATCGTTCAAATGATTTAGATGAGGATGAGTGTGAAGTTGGCAACCCTTGTTCTCACACCTGTCACAATGCAATGGGCACCTACTACTGCTCCTGTCCAAGAGGGCTCACCATCTCCGCTGATGGACGAACCTGCCAGGGTAAAATACCAGACCTGAATTACATGTAGACATAATATTATCAAAAATGTTAGGATTAAAAATATATATTGTTGTCTGTTTTCTTAGACATTGACGAGTGTTCATTGGGTGGAAACGTGTGCCATGACGGTCAGGATTGTGAAAACACCATTGGCTCGTATCGTTGCATGATGAGGTGTGGGCGGGGCTTCAAAAGGACAGCTGATGGCCTTAGCTGTACAGGTACAACTAACAGGATTTTTACTATTTAACTTTCTTTTATATAGAATGCTGTTATAGAATTGCAATATTTGTATCCAATTTTTTTTTAATCAAGTAAACTAAAAACAATGTTTTTATCATTTTCCCTCTCAGATGTTAATGAGTGTCAGGAGTCCAATCCTTGCCACCAGCACTGTCTCAACACCATCGGTAGCTATCGCTGTGCCTGTGAACCAGGATATCAGCTAAGAAACAGACGCTGTATTGGTAAGAGAGCTGCTATTTATAAATGAATAATTGTATTTAACTGTCACCAATTTGATCTATTTTTGACTTAGACATAAATGAGTGCAGACAGAGAGTGTGTCGATCGGATCAACAGTGTAAAAACACACGAGGAGGTTACACTTGTATTGACCTGTGTCCCAGTGGGATGACCAAAGGAGGCAATGGCACATGTATAGGTGAGTCAGATTGTTCTATAATTGTTGATTTAAATAAATCAAGTGTTTCTAAATGAATCGTGTGTCTTATCTAGACATTAACGAGTGCAGAGATGGGACCCATCAGTGCAGATATAATCAGATCTGTGAGAATACTAGAGGCAGCTACCACTGCACCTGTCCACGAGGATACAGGTCTCAGGGAGTGGGACGCCCCTGTGTCGGTACGTCTAATAGCTCTGGTTATATAACTATATTATATAAGTACGATCTGTGTCAAAATCTACAGTTTTCATTACTTTAACTTTCTGTCTGATTAATGACTGTTGCCTGAAGTCATGTTTCTTTACTTTAAATGGGAGGAGGACTTCTGTTTAAAGGTAAAACTGTGAGCTACTGTGAGTCAGTCATGAGGTTACTCTGCTTGCTTAAAGACAAAGCTTACTAACACTACGCACCTGCTGAGCTGAGGTTTAGTGTAAACGTATTGAAAAGTCAGAGAGAACAACACAGACAGTATAGAAGAGACCAGCACCTTCACTCTTCTTCCCTTCCATCCTGACTAACCTCGTTCTGCATGTCTACATAACTACTTTTATTATTAACCATAGTAACTGATTAACATCTATTTCATAGATTTTCTTTCATTTGTACAGTGTACATACTTCATTGAGATTAAACCATATCAAATATAAATATACAATCATATTTGATTGATATTAATTTAATTCATATTTATTATTTTATGATATGAGAGACCAGTCTCTCATTCAAATGACTCAAATGAGTTATTCAATACATTTCTGTCTCAGGGACATGAGACATGTGACATGTGACATGAGACATGCGACATGCGACATGAGACATGCGACATGAGACATGCGACATGAGACATGCGACATGAGACATGCGACATGAGATATGCGACATGAGACATGCGACATGAGATATGCGACATGCGACATGAGACATGAGACATGAGACATGAGATATGCGACATGAGACATGCGACATGCGACATGCAACATGAGACATGAGACATGAGACATGAGACATGCGACATGAGACATGAGACATGAGAATGTATTGTTGTTCAGTGGGGTCATTGACATGTCCTCTTTTCTCTTCATTCTCATCTGTCTGTTCTCTCTTGGCCTGCACCATGTTCTTAAACCATGCCCTTCATGCTGCTGTCACCCTTTTCCTTGCACTATATTTCTTGGTGCTGGCCTTTCTTTGTGCTGAGTCAGACATAAATGAGTGTGAGCGGCCTCCTCCGCCCTGCGCCCACCAGTGCATCAACACGCCCGGTAGCTTCAGGTGCACGTGCCCACCGGGTCAACACCTTCTGGGGGACGGCAAGTCCTGTGTGGGACTGGAGCGCCTGCTTCCCAGCTATGAGAGCTACTCGTATGGCTACAGAACATCACAGTCCTCACCAATTTACAACAACCGCCAGCAGCTTTACCACAACCTGGCTTCACAGAGCTACCACTCGTATGGAGCTGCCAACAGGGGGCGCTACAGAGGCCGCACAAAGAGGAGTATACAAGCCTCAGAACAAGGCTCCTTCTCGTGTCAGCAAGGGTTTGTGTACAGGAAGGGCAACTGTGTAGGTAATTAACATAGGCAGAGTTTAGAATGAAATGTTTGAATGTAAAACAGAATGTATGGATTTATATTTATGTTTTGTTTTGTCATTATGGTATATTTGTATTTTTGTTTTTTAACCCACACAGACATAAACGAATGTGAAGTGAGAGATACTTGTCAACATGAGTGTGTGAACACACCAGGCAGCCACAGGTGTCTCTGTCCCTCTGGATACCGTCTCATGACAAATGGAAAGACATGTCAAGGTATGTTACTTTGCACAGCAAGCTGGATTCCCGAGTTGTGAGTTTATAAATGAATGAAAATCCGTTGTGGATATTAGTGATCTTAACCACTTTAACCAATGGTGTAGCAGTACCGCAGCAAAGAGGCAGGTTTTAGGTTTGGCAACAGCAACGAGCCTTTTAGTTATCACTGGCTCTTGGCAGTATTGGTGTGCTTACTTTACAGTGGTCTGTCTACAGATATAGACGAGTGTCTGGAGAACAACATCCAGTGTGGAGCCAACCGCATGTGCTTCAACATGAGAGGAAGTTACCAGTGCATCGACACGCCATGCCCTCCCAACTACCAGAGAGACGCTGCCACAGGGTAAATGCTCTTGACTTTTAAAATACAATCTGTGAATTTGACACTAGATGCTTCCATACCAACAAATTGTAGCTTTACATATCAAACAAGACGTCTTTGTTTTAGGTTCTGCCTGAAGAGCTGCCCTCCCAACGACCTGGAGTGTGCCCTGAGCCCCTATGCTCTGGAGTACAAGCTGCTGTCTCTTCCTTTCGGCATCTCGGCCAATCAAGACCTCATCCGCCTGGTCGCCTACACCCAGGACGGAGTCATGCATCCCAGGACCACCTTTTTAGCCGTGGACGAGGACGTAACATTACCTTTTGCTTTAAGAGATGAAAACATGAAAGGAGTACTTTTCACCACAAGACCGCTGCGAGAACCACACACCTATCGCATGAAGGTCCGAGCCTTGTCTTACAGCGAAGACGGCGGCATCGAGTATCAGACAACGTTCATAGTTTACATCGCTGTTTCTGCCTTCCCATACTAAGAGCACTTTAATTAAGAACAGGTACCGCAAAGAAATACACTCAATAACGCAAGATATGAGAACAGACTGAAAAAGACATTGTGGTTGCTGGAAATTCAAGAGGATGAACTAAACAGGCTACAAATCCGGGAAAACTCCCTTGTTTAGCCTGCCTCTTTTCAATGTTAATATTCAATATTGAATTCTGCTCATTTAGATTTATTTATACAATAATTAATTAAAAGATACGAAGAAATCCTAAAGTTACTGTTATCCTCTATTATTAACTTATTGGGATGTGCTTGAAGAACAAGGAACTGTTCACCACCAAAGATATTCCTATTGGGTGCTTTTTAAGAGACTTCGACTCATCCATCAGCTACAATCAAGATGTATTTTATTTTTATGAATTGTACATAGGTATTGTTTATTTTAATGTATTGATATACTGTATGTATGCAGCCATTTTGTAATAAAACATTAAATAAAATAATATACAGTGTATTATATTTATCAGTATAAAACTGCTCAACCATTGTACCTGCAGTATTCGGTTTCACATGATCAGGTTATTTGAGTCATTTTTACCCCAGTACTGGCAGTCACTGGATATTTTCCCTTGAGGGACGATTCTCAGGCAGGTTTTAAGTTAACTAAATGTAGAGCTGCTGTGTATTGGCCAGTGAGTGAATATTCATGCTAAAATAATGACACTTTAGGTAAAACCAGTTATATCAGCATTCACAGTTTTTATTTTAGTTCAAAAGCAAAACATAATAAAAGTAAAGATAATTTTAAGGCAAAATCATCCATCAGCTTTCAAACATGTTCACTCAAAAGCAGAAAAGCAACTGTGTGATACACATTAAAAAGAACTGTCCTTTAGGCCCATTAATGCATTAGTAACCATATCTAATGCCAGTATGCACCATTAGAGTATTTTATTAAAACATGAATGAAGAGTGATATTTATGATGATATGGACTCTTCTAATGCCAAGAAATCACATGTTATACAAAACTAAAACAATGCTAAATTAATACAATTCAATTAAATAATTTGGCAACACACATATCTACAGCCTCATAAGGCAGACATCACATTTCTATTTGTTTATTATTAACTTGTGATAATATTATTGACAAAAAATAAAGTCATAATTAAATTCAGGATTTTCACATCAACAAAATCAATTGAGAATCATGTCTATATGGTGTTTTCTTCTAAGTCTTCATTCAGTGGGCCAAATTCAAATATTAACTGCAACATCTCCCAATAAGTTTGACAAATGGCATAATATGACCCATCAATTATTCTGGAGTATTCTGTCTGCAGCCAATGCAAACAATAGAATGTAGTAAGATGGTTAAACCAAGTGTTTTAACTCCTGAGAAAGTCAGCGTCTCAGAATCCCAACAGAATCTCTCAAACTTGCATCAGTGAACCAAAATACAACTCCAAGTATGATTTTTGACGAGGAAACATCATTATAACATGGTTGAAAGCTCAAAAAAGTCCTCTCTTGTGATTGCTGTCAGTCAAGAGTGCAATAATTAATAATCCTTAACTGGTAAAAGACTAGAACTCACCCCCCCTCTCTCCTCCCTGTACTGCCCCGACCCCTGTGGGCAAATCCACTAATGTCCATCTGCCTGTAAGAGCCATTCAATGATAACGATGTGTGTAGAGGCAATGGGGGGATTAACTGTGAAAGAAAGGAAAGGAAGTCCCTGCTGTGATCAAAACACTCATTTTATCTAACCTAAAAGATAGAGACCAACTATAACATTGGAGCTATATCTTTTATTACCACATTAAGCCATAATTGTGTGTGCATTTTAAAATTGGGTAAGGTGATCTTGACAACACCATTAGCTGTAAGTACATGGCAAAAAACCCTGTGAAAAATATGATGTAAGTGGGTTGTAGTCAGTCAGAACCATTTCAAACCCTCACGTGACCCAGATTTGACTTCACTGGCTGGATCTCATCGGTTAAAAGGTTTGTTAATACCATTATTTGTAAAGCTCCGTTTCTGTGAAGCGCTCTTGTTTTAGACCGTCTTCCTCGCCGTTAGTACTCGGACGATGCTGCCGACTCCTCCAAACGCCAACGCCTGGAGGAGGAATAAAAACTATATTCAGTCAAGATGCAACAACAGCAGAAACCAACTGTGTCTTGTTATGTTATGTTATGTATGTATGCTTCAACCTGCCAGGAGGACTGCAGATGGAAATTAGCCTAAGGCTATAATCTGGCATATTCACATTGTTTAATGTTCATTAATATGCATTGTCCTCCTCCTTTCTTAAATAAATAAATATCATTTAGTATAGGGAAGATCTATGGTTTTTAGATTTTGAATTCATTTGGATAATGTAAAATGTCCCCATGTTATGTACCTGGTGTCTGGGCCCATGATTATGAGCTGTAGGCGATGTGGTTTCTGGGGTGTCCAATTCGACAAAACTTATTTTATGGAGATTATGAATTGTTTTACATTGATGTGTTTTTTTTAAATAAATAAACTTATAACATCAGAGTAAATTGAGAAAATGGGAGCATAGTGATAATCTTACACTCGTGCACACAAGTCACATCAGATCAGACACAGGGCTGCACACGATGGCGAGCTCACTCGGTCAGGTTGTTGACATTGACAGCGGATTGTTTTTATTGGAGCTTAAATCTGTTTGGTTGAGGTACAGCGCTCTATTGAGATCTTCATTCAGAACCAGAACCTTGTTGGAAAAGGGGTAGTCATGATCTAACAGTTGAAAAACAGAGCGGGCTGACAACACAGAGTACGACCCTGTACTTGTCACGGCTTTTATTCTTTAAAGTCGCTAAGAAAACAGCATAAAAAAGCATGCTAGCTAGCCCTCTGCAGCACCAGGTAGCATTAGCATTAGCATCATCGGCAAAAGTCGAAACCTTCCTACACCACGGCCGTTTTCTGTTAGAGCAGCGAGCCTCCTCACACTGTCCCCCAGCTCACACTCACCCAGAGCAGTGCCCAGTTTGGTGGTGATCCATGTCTTCTCCACACACGCCGTGCCCTCGGGGAAGTCCCAGTAACCCATCTCTGCTGCACCAAGGACGGACCTGCGCCTACCCTTTACACCGCTACAGCCGGTCTACAGGAGGTCACAGCGTGCCCTGCAGGAGCCAAGGGGAACTACACACTGTTCTTTCTGGTCACAGTTACTAGACACTGCCAGGTAACAATGTGCTAAATCTTTTTTACAGTGTATTTTTGCATGTAAAATTTCACAATTCAATATTATGCAGATGCATTACATTTCCACTTCAATTATTACAAGGTCCTATGGGTTCTAAATGAATATAAATAATGGAATGGATTTATATTGAGGTTTACAACTCTGGGGGCAGCCTGACAAAAGTGTGGCAGCCCCTCTGACCACCAACAAACAATGTAGGTTGAGGTTATCGGTCCACACAGTTTTGAGCAGGATTCAAACCCCCAACCCTCCAGTTGTCATATTATCATGTCAGTCCTGGTTTAGTCCTGGTTTAACCTTGTGGCTTTGTTTAAATGTAATACATGGTTATTTCTAAGATTCATCTATAGTATTTTGTCTGTATAGTTCTAGATATTAATAAAGATATTTCAAAAAGGATGATCCCAGATTGCTGCTGATGCACTGGAGCATACTCAAGTAAAACAGAGTAATATAAAAAGGAAACAGTAAATCACAGTTCACAGTATAATCTGATGTGTTGTTTATGGACAGACAGTACAAGTACAAACAGTAGGTCCCTGAGATCATCCCTGCGTTAAACCCATTATTGCTTTGTGAAAACATCCTCCTTCAGTACTGTGTATATGCTATCTTAGATCTTCATATTTCTGTGGCATTTACATCAGATATAAAAATAGGAGTATGGAAATTATTATCTACTCAAAATATATGTACAGTCAGCAGAAATATAACCACTTCTATCAGCACTGGTTCTGGTTTAGTCCTTGTTCAGTCTTTGACTAGGTTTGGGTCTTCATGTGGGACTGCTTGTTATTCTGCAGACCAGTGGTGTAAAGTTGAGATCCAGCACCCCAGTACAGGTTTTTATAGTCCTGGTTAAAGGAGACATATTATGACATATCATTTTTGTATTCTACATTTAAATCATTTCCTTGTGGTCTAAATAGACTGTTAATATCGTTCCTGGATCTGAATTCCTCATAATCTAAGTTCTACAGGCCTCTCTTCTGCCCCCTCTCTGAGTATCGACTCAGGACGACTCGTTTTAGGGGGCGGGGTTGGGAACCAATTCATACCACGCCCCTCCAGGAAGTGTTGCGCTCGCGCTGTTTACCATTTCGGTGCTGGATAAAAATGGCATCAGCGGAACACTGGTCTAT
>JAVQKC010116819.1:0-13656 GCA_036025475.1 Philypnodon macrostomus
TTATTATGACCCCACCCTACAACAAACAGGAAGTCGGCCATTTTGGATTGAAATTGGGAGGTCATGTATATTTGACAGCCTCTAACTTGCACATACTTTGCCCGATTAGGCTCAAACCTGAAATACCTAATTACCCCGCGGCCCTGAACACATCTGACTAATATGATGCCAGTTACGTCTATAACAACCCCCTATAGACTGAAAGAAGAATGTTTTAATGAAATTTACAAAATTTGTCAAAAAACATCCGTCTTAAACATCCAGACAAATCAAAAAAGTCAAATAGACCCTTCCCATGTTTGTCATAGTTCATTGCTCTTAACAATGCAAAAACCATTAGAAATCACACGTCTGATTAAGGTGCCCATTGGGGCCAGTTGTGGCAGACGTATGGGGGCGTTTTCGCCGATATACACCTTGCTGTCGGGGACGACAGCGTTGGCCTAGTTACAGACATGTTATGCATGAATGTCAGTGTGTGTTAAATACTTTACATCAGATCACATCTATTTACACAGAGATCAGTAGCTTAGGTTTTGAAGCCTATACAGTATTTTATTGCATCACTTGTGTGTTCTGAACCATAAATGTTTAGTTGGAAGGTGGAAGAATAGCTCTTATTGTTAATTTTTAAAAAATGACAGTAATGGATTGAATTTATACTGTGCATTTCAACACATCCAAAGCACGTACATCTATTACTATTGGTGGTGGTAAGCTGCAGCCTCTGTAGTCACAGCTGCCCTGGGGCAGGCCAACAGGGACGTCACAGCCATACGGTACCTAAGACCACCATACACACCACCACAATTACACTCATACATTCATACATGTGTGTTGGAGCAGGAATTGAACTAACAATCTTCCATTTAGTGGACCTGCTCTACCTCCTGTACCACTACTGCTATAATTTAAAGCAACATAAGTTATAGCAACTGCACACCTGCTACATTTTTCAAATGGATATTTACAATAACTTACATTGTACAAAGCAAAACACGGTTCGTGTGCTACATGCAAAAACACAATGAGCACATGATGCTCAGCTCCTCACAAAAGCCTGGAGTGATTAAAGAGAAGCACTGCAACTGTAGGTTAACAATGACATTTTAAGTAAATGCATTTAAGCCTGATGCTTTATAACAAACGCTACATGCCAACCCCTGTACAGCTGAGAAATTCCTTTATCCTAAGCACATATTTACTTCTAGTTTGTTTATATCTCATTTAATATTTCTGAGAAAATCAACCAGTCCTTGATGGAATTCCTTTGGCTTGTCCATATAGCAAGCATGACGAGCTCCTTCCAGCTTTAGGACAGAGACATTAGGGAGTTGCATCAGATTTTTGTGGGACTGTGCACCCAGATTTGTGTCCAAAGCTCCAAACACAATCAAAGTGGGGGTCTGAAAAAGAAAAAGAGTAATTACAGTAGATGTTGTTGTGATGCATAGGATTGATGCAATACCGAGTACTAACGAAACAATTATTTAAGTAATACCTACTACTGGTAGGTGTGTTTTTTTATAATTTACATACTTATTCCTTTTTAAAGATAAACATAATTTATAATGCTTTTAGCCAAGGTTCTTCCTACCTGAATATTTTGATATTGTTGTGGTGTGTAGCTTCTGGTACCAACTGGTGCTATTGGGATAAAAGCCTGTAACTGAGCACTCTTCTTCATGAGAAATGGAATGGAGTAATGTCCACTCATGGAAGGGCTCAACAGTACAGCGGACCTGACCCCTAAAGACTCCATGAACCGCGACAGCAAGTCCACTCGGCTCTGATCTGTCTTCAAAGACTCTGAGTCTGAAGATTTCCCATAACCTTGATGGAAACAGAAATATTGTTTATTACAATATATTGAATTAAATCTGATATCCAGCAACAGTTACATTTAAATATTTAGATACATCACCTAACCTATTCCTTTAATCAACTGTAAGTATATTTTCAGTGCTACAGCTGTTACATCTGCACTTCAGGATGGTAGATTCTTATCAGAGTTACAATGTTTTAAATATACAGATTTTTTTTCAGTCTTTACTTTTTATGATCAAACTAATCAGACAAATGTAGCATCATCTAAAAAAAATGTCACATTTTGGTTACGAATGTTAGATGTAAATTAAGGTTGTACCTGGCAGGTCCACAGCTAGCGCCTGATATCCATTAGAAGCCAGAATGGACATTGTACCCAGTTCCTCCCATGTTTTGGAAGTGAAGGCCTGACCATGCAGAAGAACTATCTGCAACCTAAAGAAAAACAGAAGACATACGTCATACTCTTGCACCACCCAAATCTTCATTAGGTTTTGCAATATTACCCATGTTTCTAACAGACTTTTTAAAGATATCCTACCTTGGTAATAATATCTGTCGCCCAGCGGTATCTACAGGTAAAGCCTCTCTGAAAAATAGTGGTGGGTCTCCTGGTAGCTGTCCGGTGCGGATAGACACATTGATGCTGGGCAGCAGTGGAGGAGAGGTGGCCGTCAGCCCCATCTTCTGTGCTTCAAATGAAGGCTCCATGCTTCCCTGACGAATAGAGGGTAGCAGCAGGTACAGCAGTAACGTGGCCAACAACACCAAGCCCAGGACAACAAGACGATTGCGCAGGAAATTCATTTGCAAGCTATGGTAGAAGACCTTTGTAAAGAAAACGTACATTGTAAGAGACAACATTATTAACAGTATTACGTATTCAATAACTATATTCTGGAAACTGACACTACTCTAATGGTCTGTGCCATAGTATGCAAACAAACTGTATCTATTCTGTTAATATATGCTATTATCTGATATTGCAGTATCCGTTTGTATTCTCTTGACTACTAAAGTATTCTTTTTCAGTTCTCTTTCAGTTCCAAAACACATACTATGCTATAATAAAAGGTTAATTCATGTACATAAAAAGTAATTATAGCATATATAAGTAAAATACTTAAGAATGGTACATAATAAGTGTTGGTGATGGTGCTATCTGCCTTAAATTATGCTTAAATATAGCATAAAGGAAGAAATATTTTCACTAACCTATTTACCTTACCGAAAATAAAACAGACCCATTTGTCAAATATTTACAAAAGCTAATGCTCATGTCACATTGAGGTGCATAGAGCACATTTTTTAACATTAGAATATGCTAGCCTATATTTATGACAGTGTCCTAAAGGTTTACTTGTAGTAACAATCAATAAAACTGCCCACTGTGTATAGTGTACGTGAAGGAACAATAAAACATACCAAAACTGTGAAGCTGCTAAATCGGGTTAATGTGAAGAAACGGCGGTGGACTCATCCGTCATGTCTTCTGCATTGGAGGGTCCCGCAAAAAGGATGGGCCTCGTACGCTGCAGGTAGAAATCTGTTAAGCAGTTGTTATGCACAAAACAACGACAGACCTAACACAAAGAGGGCATATTAATTTACTAGATTGTGTCGCATTTCGAAGGATGTCACTAATGCCGTCTGGCTGTAACGGAATCTATATAGGATCTGTCTGTACGCTGCCGTTCACCACCGGAGCAAATTTGAAGTTGCACAAAACAACCCAGCCCTGGGTCATTTCCAGTCATGGATCTATAAGATATTATAATACATTTATGTTTCCACTCCGTGTCAAATCAAAAATAAAACTTACACTCGTTTCATTTTGTATAATCGCTTTTATTATAATGCAAATATAAAATATTAAAAAATACAAAATTTGTTTAGACAATAAAAACTGTACAAGCAAACTACTGCATTACATTTACATAAAAAAGGTGTGTAATACAACAAAATACATTTAAGGTCTTGAAAATTGAAAAGAGTAACTACACTATACATTTCCTGGTGTACACTGGGTTGTACCTGTAATATAGTGAGGAAATATTTACAATAATGTGACAGAATTACCTCCGCCAAAGAGGTAATGTTTTCGGTTGCGTTTGTGTGGGTGCGAGCGTGTCTGTTAGCAACCTTACGCAAAAACTACTGAACGAATTTGGATTTCATTTTCAGGTTTGATGAATGATTTTGAATTTTGAATTGAACAAAGAAAAAAAAATCACCATTTAGTGTTTTTTTTTCTGGAGAGGTATCCTGTCCCACATAAGGTTCTATTTAGAACCATTTAATTTAGGAGAGTATATAAAGGACAAATGAACTACCTTGGGGGTGGTCTGCACTCCGCCGAGTGCTTTCTAGTTTGAGACTGTAATGCCAAAAGAGCCCTTTTGATGAAATCTAGCACACAGTAAAGTGGGTTTGACGTAACTAAAATAGAAAAAAAACTTAAGACCAAAAGATTCACATTATATTAACAGTAAGAAAGGCTTTGATTATGAGGCAGGATCCAACCTCCATCCAAGTGCAGAGAATCATATAAATATGACATGACAAGGCATTGGTAAGAAGAAAAATAAGTTTCTTTTGGTATGAAATATGTAGAAATTCAAACGTATCGTCTACTGTACACGTCACAAAAGACACAAATGCTTGTATATTTGCTAAAATAAATCTAAACAGATAGAAATAGAAATAGTTTCATCAACAATGGCTTGCTCAAGAAAATGTTAACTAAATTACACTTATATCAAAAGGTTTGAGATGATAATTACACAAAAAGTATATTCTTTTTTTAATTAACTGGTCCAGCCATGTAGTCTAAGGTAGTGGATAATAGACAATGTTGAAACTTTAAAATGAACTAATATTTATGCAATTAGTCTAAACAATACCATACTCACACAAACAGTAACATTATTTCTTTTTAGCAAGTAGGCCCACCAAAACCACTAGATAAAAAAGGTTGAGGTAAGTCATTGTGACTCTCTGAGGCCTAAATACAGATTTTAAAAAGGGTCTAATATTGTGCACACATAATGGCACTCAGAGTCAATACTTGAGTTATTAAGTTAGGCTTCTTCTGAATAGCTGAATAGCTATTTGTTTTAAAATCCTTCCATTTATGTCCAACAGTATATCGTTTAAACAATACAATTTACTTTAGACAAAAACTAATGCTATAATCAAAACTAAAGGATTAACAACATATTTCAACAATCACACACCTTCTGTGATGACAGATATAATCTATACCTTAACCAGACACTAGAGGTTGAGAATATGAAGACCTTTCTCAGTGCAGCAGAAGGAGTAGTCCTAGTGGCAGGATAAGGCAGAGATGCCAGGTCCTTGACACAGAGAAAGCTTTATTCAGGCCTCTCTCTCTTTGAGTACAGCCCTCGCCCCTGTACCCACTGTAGCACTGACACTGGAAATGTGTACGGAAAAGACTTAGCTCAGCCTTTCCAGCCGTTCCTCTCACCTCCAGCTGTCCGTTCTGACTCGTGATGCTGTGGGTCGATGGGCTGAGATGAAGATACACATCTTTGTTAGGTATTTTGCGAAAGCAGCGTCCATGGGATTTACACAGTATGTCACTGCATTGTTCAGCTGCAGTAGACACATTGAGAAGGTAGTGCCCCAATGAGCCCTTAAGATACTCATTCAAGCTTGAGCAGCTGGTCTAGGTGACAAGAGAGATCACATTTTAAAACCAATGTAAAATAGTTTTAATAGTCATAAGTTACATGATACTCACTGAACTGCTGGCATATGAAGTGTCTCCCCAGAAGATGACACCTGCTGCTCCAAGAGCCACACTCTCACCAATCGTCGAGACCAGATCCATCTACAACAGTTATACAGAAATGCTAAAACAGACATGTTCTAAAAATAATGTACAATTCACTAGAACATTTAATCTTAAAGTGAGATTATAATTGTATTGCATGTTTGATTGACCTCAGTGAGCGGAGAAAGCTGATTCATGTACGTGGGCCTGGCGTAAACAAAAACTGGACGTGCTAATCCATCTCCAACAGACGCCACACGCATCGTCTCCTTCACTCGGTTTCGGACAAAAAGCCTCCCGTGTTTTGTGGAGCGCAATACAGAGCCCATGTAAATAGAAGGGAAAAGTGCAGTGCTCTCCATCCACAGCCAGTTGAGCTGGTCATTGCGGGACACCTCCCGATCTGGGCAGTGGCCTGTGTAGTTGTCCAGACCATCCTTATAGTCGTGATTATAACAGTCTGGAAACAAATAGAAGCCCCACAGTTGATTGGGCCTGAGATTTTTGGCGTATTTCAGTGTCTCAAGCATAAATTTACGAGCTGATAGTTCAAACTCTTGCTGAGCCACTTTTGTTACTTGTTCTGGACTCCACTTGGGATTCTTTCTAACTATAATTTCCTGAGATTTATTTCTATACACATCTTTAGTATCCCAGTTTCTGATCCACAGTGGGCGCCACTCCTCCCAGTCAATGACAGCCAACCCTTTGGCCTGTGGTTCACGTATATATTTCCGCACACTTTCAGGCATCTTCTCATAGTGTTGAGTGAGGCTGGCCAGTTGCGGGAGTCCTCCATTGACAGCATTATCACCTCGCTCATAGTAGGGATACAAACCAAGACGCTCCTTATAAAAAATAGTGAGATTTTGTCGAACAAAGCCTTCATTAGGAGATGCAACAATATGAAACTGGTTCAATGATAAAGTCACACCATGACGAGGGACACAGTCCTCTGTAGGGGCGTTCCAGACAAGAAGAAGTGGCTTCTGTGAATATAATGGCCAACTTGTTTGCTTTATGTCAGCTGAACACAGGACAATAGTCCATGGACAAAACAGAATGGTCCAAATGGTGTGAAATAACTCCATGAATGTTCACACTCTCTCTGCCTTTTCTGAAAAAAAAAAAAAAAAAAAAAAAAAAAAACAAAAAAAACACCCACACAAAAGAAAATGTCACTATGGTTAAAATGATACTTTAAAGTACATTTCAAACAAGTGGATGGATAATCTGGATGAAAATGGAAACCATTCAATTCAGTGTCTACATATCATTCATATAACCTATGATATTGTGGGTTGTTCCAGAATTGGATCTAGCTGACTGATACAAACATAAAAATGAACAATTTTATCAGTAAACTCCTTATCTGTAAAATTGCACATCTGTTATCTTTGGACAAAGTAAAAATTTGCTACATACAGTACTTTCATCCAACCAAGCATAGGTTAAACGCTAACACATTCTCTTTTGTCTAACCTGTTCCGTCGTGGCAAAATCTTCAGACTAACTGGTGGTCGATAAATAAAACGGTCGGATACTGTCCACTGCACTTCCATGTGAAAACATGTAAACTCATGTCAATCCATGCTCAAGATTTATATTGAGCTACGACAGCAAAAACTCCGCTAGAAAAACGGGAAATGTGAAGCAACCAGACCCGATGAGTTCATTTCCTGATGCGTGGGTGGTTACGTTTTTGGAAAAGTTACATCCCTTTGTCTCCTTTTGCACCATGCTCTTTAATGTAGCTACTATAAAAGATTACATTATTTATTTTTATTTGAGGAAACAAAACATAATAGATTTTGTGATAGGTTAAAGTATAAATGTGAGATTTATTGACCCCACCCCCATTCCCTCAAACATGGACTGATCCACTTTTCATTCAAGGTTTATAGAGAGATTCATGGTTCAATCCTGTGGTTTTATTTGGACATTGTCCCAAAGGCCAAAACCAAACATATTAGCCAAATTGGTATTCATATCATTTCTAGATATTTTAGATTAGTGTGTGGACATTATAAGGAGTTAAACTAACTAGAGTTAACTTATTTCACAATAAAAGTTAAAAATACAAATGGAATAGGAATTCTCTCTTATTAATTTAATTGTATTTACAAGTGCTATTATAAGTAAGCAGGAAATGTTCATTCTGAATTTACATCTTCCTTATATAACTCACTTGTCTACTCATCATTTTTTAGTGTCGTTGTCTATGCGTAAATCTTTTGGCATAGTGAGAAATCATACATGCATTGAATAAGTCAGTAAGTGATTGTGGACTAATTAAGATAGTATGAAGATCCTGGCATGATTTACTGTGTATATGGATATTAAAAACTGAAAAATGTGATGGCATACTTGTCTTTTTGTTTGTGTTGGAATTATGTCTCAGATGCAATAAAGTGGCCCAGCTGTTTTTATCCCTTAAGAACAACAATATTGTACAGATTTGTAGAAAATCCTTTCCCATTGAGATTTTGTGGTTGATCTTCAAAGATATTCATACTGGTCTTACCACATCCACCACGCATTAGCAGAATCACATACACACTTAATTCCAGGAAAAATTGTTAATTTCTCCGCATAATGTGAGTATAACTCATAAGGAGTTTGTGATTTATGATCAGTTACTTTTCTCCAGAATATCTTTGATGACATAATCAACAACTGAAAAAATATTGTCAGTATTTAGCCTTTCGTAATTACCGTACTTAGATGTATGATTTCCAGATGTAAAAGACGAATCACACTCACACTTCAGTGTTTCATTTTGTAATTTAAAAAACAAAATAACAATAAATTAAAGGTGAAACATCATATGCCAAAGCAGCAAAGAACTACAGGATCTCTGGATTGACTGACAGTGACTGTACATCAAAATCACACTGGTCAAACTGAGACCACTGAAGTCAGTGAATCCAACATCACATCAGTCCACTTTGTGGACCAATGATTGTCAACTCCCTATGCTTTTATGAAGCAGATTCTGTTTCATGCATAATGATAATAAATTCACAATAGTGACCAAACCTAGAGTGTACGTTCCAACATCTCCTGACTTTGGCGGCTTATATTCACTTTAAACTTCAGGTTGTGTGAATGTTACCAGTAAAATCTGCCACCATGTTATATTATGGACTCTTCTATACCCCTTGCTTTACTCAAACCTGCATGCGCTCGAACCATAAATTGTAAACACTCTGCCTACTTGGCACACTTGAACATCATCATAATGATCTATGCTGTGTCTAACTGCACACAAGCCAATCAGAGGCTTTTAAAAACACAGCATCAGCCTGTCAGCATAGGGGCTTCAGAATGTCAGGAAATCATGTTGTTTTCAAAGGTGGTCAGGCTTCTGCTGTAAACCACAGGACGGAGTGGACACAGTGGCTAGTTATCCTCGTCAAGCTTCACAAATGACAATTGGGAAATCTACATGGATGCATGGGTGGTCCAGCTTTATAATTCCCTGTAGAGAACAAAAAGGCTTGTTTGTCAGTAACATTTAATGGAGAGCATTAATCACAGATAAGATAATATCCATACCTGAGGTGTTAGATTCTTATGAATTCTTTTGAGCTTGGCTTTTTTCCGTCCATTTTTTGTCAGAATTGTCTCCTCATAAAACTCATGAGCCAAGTCTCCATCTTCGTCAAAGAACATAGAGCTTTAACATAAACAAAAACAAAGTTAACTCTTGTAAAGGGAAGCATTGGTGAGAAAAAAATTATTGTGCTGTATTATTGTAGATCCTAGGAAGAGTAGTTCAGCCAAGTAATAAAATAGCATGCTGTATATATGTACATGTTGCTTACACATATTAACTGTATCTATGTACAACATATTGTGGAGAGTACATCGTGCTTACCTTCTTCTAGTGAAAACAAATGGCGTTGCACCTTGAAAACTTTTAAATCTTGCAAGTGACTGCTCATTTCCATCTTTGGTTGCATCATCACTACTGCCTGAGCCAGAAAAAGGCCAAAATCCCTTGGATTTGGAGCCACTTCCACCCATCTTCAGCTGCAGCACATAATTTTCTTGGGTTAAGAAGACGCTGGTGTAGTGTTACAGTCTTACTGTACCAGATAAACTCGAACAGGAAACACACCTGAAGAAAGGACATACAAACACGTTGAAAATTAAAAAAAGATAAATACATGGTAATAATGGTGTATTAACACAGCACCATTAAATTACACTTATTCGCATTTTGCCTGATAACAATACTCTTGACACAGTAGCTGACACAATAAGAAAGGCGAGAACCATCAAAAGTGCATTATAATAACGGGACCTGATTGGTGTCATTTGGGTACCTTTCTTCGAAGAAAGTAATTAAATATGTGTCTTGTTGGCAACCTCCATGGTTATGAGACTGTACGTCCTTTAGAGCTAACGTTGGCAATTAGCACTATGATGCTAGCTTTAACCAGTGTCTCTGATAGACAAAATAGCATGTAGCTACTAGCTTTTTCGAGAACAATTAACAAATCACTCGTTGGTAAATGACCAACGGTGCAAATACATTAGATAAATACCTACCTTAACAGCTGTCAGTTCCCAGAAACAACTAGATTTGTAATTTAGTTTATTTGTCTGGATGGTTAGCTGGAGCTGTTCCGCTAATCAACCTTTATTTGCGTAGTGTTTCAGACAGGAGACAGACTAATCGCTACCGCCATCTCGTGACCAGGAGGACTGCATGAACCATCATTTTAATAAACATATAACTTTGTGGAAGGAATTTAACAACTTTATAAATTGTAATATTGATACTAGATTTTCCCTAAGGTATGTACATATTATATTTGTAATGTAAATGTAAATTCTCATCATCTTCACCATTTCCTCCCAGGTTTAGTTAAGGAAATCGTTTATAATGTGCTTTTTTGTACTAAATGTATTTATTGTATTTGCCCCCCTGTCATACTTTGTAACATGTCTTGTGTTTTATTCCTTGTTCTATATTTGTATTTGTAGTAATATATATACACATAAAAATATATAATATTATTCAGTAGTATTTAGCACAATGCATTTAATTGGGAATAATATGTCAGAAAGTACCAACTGTGAAAACAATTGTATGTAAAGTTATGAACAAAAAACACATATATGACATTAGCTTACAACAGGGACAGGGATTACAAATGGAAAATTATTGACACAGCTTTGTCTCTTTGAGCATAATGTTTTCATTTGTCCCTACCAAATAAATGAAACCTAAATCATGATGAAAGTAACTGAATCCAGTGAGAGGCTTTTAGCAACATTGGCTCAGTTTGCAAATACATAAGAATCATATCAATTTATATATATTTATTTACTGAAAATTAAAAACATATTTTTTATTCCCATGCCAATAGACCTTTATCTACAATCCTTTATAAGGTTTATATTTTTTACATGTACTCCTATAATAATACACACAGTCAGAGTCAACCAGGGCTTGTACACTTTGACATGGCCTGCATCATCATGTCTCGGGCCAGAGCGTATCGATTCACAATCTGTCGAGCGTGCTCTGCTTCCTCCCGCTTCAGAATTCTCAAAAAGTTGCATAATTCAGGAAAGCTGAAGGCATCCCACTAAAGTAAAACGGAATGTAAAGTTTATATTTTTGACAAATTAGTAGCAGGGCTCACATTCATTCACTAGAAATTGAATTGACTGGTTTGTGTTTGGGTGATTGGAGAAGGTGAGAGAACCCACAGTAACACGGGGAGGACATGCAGAAGAATGTATTCATCAAATGAAGTTCTCAGAATATAATATATTTTAACTTACATTGACTTCTCCGGTCTCGTTCTCTTTTAAAACCAGACTCAGGACTTTTTCACTTGGACCAGCACACAGGCGCACGTAGAGGGGACGCTCATCTTGGGACAGTTTCCTCATATACACTAAAATAAATAGCAGTTAATGACTATTCACTATAATTCTTTTTAGTTATAATATGTATCCCTTACCTTGATTGTGTCTCTCTATGCGTTCAAACAAGGCAAACTTCGCCGGATTGTCTACCACTGTAAATTTATTAAGCAAGGCAACAATGACTTCTTGAACTTTTGTTTGAGAACTTATATGCAGATGCTTAGCAGCGTCTTGGGGAAGGTAGAAAGATGTCCGCCGCCTCATCCTCTTATCCCACTGACCGGCGTGTTGACTTGAGCAAAGATTTTGAGGAGGCGGCAGTGAGACTGGCCGGACTAGCTGAAAGTGGACCTTGATGAAACCAGTGTAGGAGCCATCTTTATGCTAGATGAAAATACATTTTAAAAAATTGAAAAATTGTATTATGTAAAGATACAATAGTTGTAAACAGAGGCAACATGAAACTCACTATAACCATGTGGAGATTGTTGTTGGTCTGAGAATTATACTCTATGACTTTTTGCTGAATCTGAGCATGGCTTACATTCTCTTTACCCCATTCAATCTGTTCATCCTAAAACAGTATCAACATAATAATTAGATTAGTTAGAAAAGGACAAACAATAACATCAAATTTAAAACATAAAAAAGAATACAAGTATGCTGTAAAACACACCTCCAACTCCAAGCCAGCCACTTTCACATTTACAGGCATATCAGTTCCCACATTCATCCCCAAATTGAAGCTTTAAAATGTATAATCCTGTTTGTTTCTGTTTTCTCCACAAACTTAGAAGTATTGATCTCTGAATATCACCCATAGGCCAGATGTCATTTGGAATGAAAAGAGATAAAAAAAGAGACTTTGAGACCCTCTGAGCTGTATTATAAAAGTTTTTGTTTTAGGGCACAGGGACACTTGTTTTCAACCAATCACACGCTTCCACAGGAGCGCTCTGATTGGTTGAAACATTGTTGTTGTTTTTTTATCAAGAAATAAAATCTTTTAGGAATAATGTGAGATCAAAGAGAAAAAACAACTTCAGACCGCTGCTCGTTATTCTCATATTTAATATTCTCCTACTTTCTCACTCTTTCCTATGGCACTTTGAACAAAGAGGCAGTAAAACCAGAGCATATGGCAAAAGCTCAGTCTGCTTCCATTGTCTGCTTCAACCAACCTATAACTAGCTTTACATTTTGACACACAATTTACTTTTACATGAAGTAAAAATCCCCTTATTTTTTATATGTAATTTATTTTCTTACCACATTCGTGTCTGTCTCAATTGAGTCGTCCGAGGAGCTTGGCTGGTCGGTCAGAGGACACCTCTCTGAGTTGCAGTCCAGTTGGATGAATGGTCGACAACGGTGGTGACAAGTGTAGCTGCATTCTGAAACAAAGATTAACTGAGCCTTAAGAAGGCATTGGTGGAGAGGTCAAAACAGCTTTCCTTAGTTATAAAGTGGGCTCCTGTCAAAGATTCAGTGTTGACTACTTTAATTTATATTCATCTTTTTCTTGTAAGTCCCACTTAGTGCAGGAGCTATGGGTCTTGGGTTACTTGCAGGGCTGACACAGAGACACACACTCCCACAATAATTTACAGGGGGAAATTTATATTTTTCAATTCATTTATTCCTTGTGTTGCCTTCAGGTCAAATTGAAGTATACATATTTTTGCAATGAAATTTACTTGCTTTAGCTCATTTTGTGTGACGAACATAAATGTTTTTGAGCACACATGCAGCTGTGCCCTACCACGTTGAGCAACTTCGGGTCTATTTGGGTTTGCAGGAGTACCTAAAGAGAATCCATGGTAACGCAAGCAAATGGACGTGCAAACTCCAACCAAGAGAAGTGATAGTTAATAATAATAATATAGATTCTGAAGCACCAATCACACTGCTGCTACCTTGTATACATTGTACAATAATTATCACATCAATAATTATTATATTGAGTCATGTTAAATTGGTAGTTGTTTGTTTTTTCTATATGTCATATGTCAAGTCAAAACTTGGGAAATTACATATATATATATATATTATTATTGGCTACTCTCCCCACCTCTGTACCTAATTTCCCTTGGGAAATTACATTATATATATATATATATATATATATATATAATGTA
>JAVQKC010116849.1:0-14107 GCA_036025475.1 Philypnodon macrostomus
AAACCTCAGTACATATCTAAACCTCAGTACATGTCTAAACCTCAGTACATATCTAAACCTCAGTACATGTCTAAACCTCAGTACATGTCTAAACCTCAGTGCATGTCTAAACCTCAGTACATGTCTTAACCTCAGTACATGTCTAAACCTCAGTACATGTCTAAACCTCAGTACATGTCTAAACCTCAGTACATATCTAAACCTCAGTACATGTCTAAACCTCAGTACACGTCTAAACCTCAGTACACGTCTAAACCTCAGTACACGTCTAAACCTCAGTACATGTCTAAACCACCTCAAACTGGATACATCTGCCTTCGTCTAACGTCATCTCTCATAATGATGTACTCATTCCTTATCAACAAAGGGAACCTCTGCTCCTGTCTCTTCCTCCAAGCCACTGTCTCTAAACCAACTAACATACATCAAAGTTACATAATTGAACTGTTAAGTGAGGAGTTTGTAAAGAACCTACCGCAGATATAGACCGCCCTGAAGGTCCGGGAGGCCCAGGAGGACCCGGTAACCCCACACCAGGATCACCCTGAAGATGACAGCATTACCAAATATTATACACTCATCTATACAAGAATATGAATAAAGATTTATGTCTAAAATTAAATGCTGAACCTTGTCCCCTTTGAACCCGGGCTCTCCCTGCAGACCTGGGAACCCCGGAGGCCCTGTTGGTCCCTGTAGGAAATAGAAAATATTGTTGATTGTGGTATGTAACTGAGACTTCATGCTGTATTTTTTATATCTTGGTAAATATCCATTAAGTAGTAGTTTTTAGTAGTGGGACATATACTATATTTGTCCTGTCATCGGAAGGGCCACATCAGTATTAGAAAAATACTTGTTATAATAGATGGCATTGTGTATTTTTCAGTCAGAATCAATTTCAATGTCAATGTAAAACAAAGGAAAAAGGGGCTGGGCAGCAGTGGGAGGCGGGCTTTATAAGTAAGAATGATACTGAATACTAACTGGTTCACCATCTTCCCCTTTACTTCCCTGGATAAAACACATAAAAATGGTCATTGTTTAATCACATTTAAGCTTCAAACTGTATTACAAGTCAGCCCTATAGATGCTCATGTAACTCACCGACTGCCCGTCTTTTCCAGGAGCTCCAGTTGGTCCTTGGGGTCCTGCTGGTCCCTGTGGTCCTCTTGGTCCAGGGCTGGATCCAGAGCCACTTCCATCAGAGTTTGGTCCTGGGGGTCCAGGGAGACCGGGGGGGCCTGGGTCACCTCTTTCTCCTTTCACTCCAGGAGATACCTGCACCGACTGAAATATTAGTAGACATCTATTTTTAATAACTGCGTGTAACTTAAACCAAAAACGAATAGCTGAACGTGAATGTGCTGAATGTGTTTGTGTTCTCATCTGGATCACCCACCCCCAATCAAACCTGCTGCATCTCCTCATTTATTTGGATGTTCCCCTAAATTTTCTGCATCTCCTCATTCATCTGGATGTTCCCTTAAACCTGCTGCATCTCCTCATTCATCTGGATACCCCTCAGCTCTATCTCCTCATTCATCTGGATGTCCCCCTAAACCTGCTACATCTCCTCATTCATCTGGATGTCCCCCTAAACCTGCTACATCTCATCATTCATCTGGATGCCCCCCAAACCTGCTACATCTCCTCATTCATCTGGATGCCCCCCTAAACCTGATACATCTCCTCATTCATCTGGATGCCCCCCTCAACATGCTGAATCCATACACACACATATTGAGCTCTCTCAGCACAATGACCTCATCCATCAGTCCTGGACTCATCTATAGCCTGTCCGTCCTGGGAGTGGATCTGGGAGTGGTCTTTTTCCCCCCTGACTGTGATGGAGGGTCTAAGGACAGGGGACGTCCTGGGACAGTCCTTTTTTGTTTGTGTGTTATTGATTGTCTATTAAATTTGTTTATTGTTTGCAATGACCTTGTTTATTGTTTACATACATCGCTTTCTGTGAAGGCCTCTGAGGCAACTTTGTTGTTATATAGGGCTATACAAATAAAATTGAATTGAACAAATGTTATTATGATAGAAAATATAACAAGAATAAAAACATTGTTGTCTGTTCAAACAGATTTTTTTGTTTGAGATGCTTCTGAGTGAAATCTCATCCCCAAAACAATCACAAATCTACCCTTACACTACATCTAAAAGAGCCTACAGACAGTTAAGGAAAAATGTCAACACTCCAACTCATACATATGAGTTGGAGTGTTGACATTTTTTGATCTGGTGTTTTGTGGTTATGATCTGGTGTTTTGTGGTTATGATCTGGTGTTTTGTGGTTATGATCTGGTGTTTTGTGGTTTTGAGCTGGTGTTTTGTGGTCATGATCTGGTGTTTTGTGGTCATGATCTGGTGTTTTGTGGTTTTGAGCTGGTGTTTTGTGGTCATGATCTGGTGTTTTGTGGTTATGATCTGGTGTTTTGTCTGATTGTTGGTCTGTGGCAATATTTTGAATATAGTACTTTTTTACTGTAATGTAATGTAATAATGTAATGTCTTGTTATTATATAATTTTATTCTTGTTGATTTTAGAGTGACTTAACATCTGCCCTGGAGCTGCAGACTAGCTCTGGCATATGTACAAAAATGTTTATTAATATGCATTGTCCCTAGAATACATAAACGAATTCAAAATAATACTAAGAATACTTAGATAGATTTTTACATATGTCCACACAATATGTTTAACTGGCGGATCATCCTTTATCAAACTTACTAGAGACTAAACATAATGGCATTTCATTTTTTAGATAATTGTAAAAAGCTGTATTAGTTGACTTACTGTGTCTGTGATGGAGGCTGGCGTTGTTCTTTGTGGAGACACTGTGACAAAAAGACAACCAGCCTTTTAGAGACTAGATTAAACTTTTTATGGTTGTGAGCCCCCTCTGGTGGTAATTGCAGGTATTACACCACACTCTGTCGTACCTGTAGTAGTAGTGGTGGTAGTGGTGGTGGTGGCGGCGGCGGCGGTGGTGGTGGTAGTGTCCAGCTCTTGTCCTGATGTCTCCTCGATGTATGTGTCTTCGTCGTCCTCTCCCATAGACGCCTCAGTGGGAGGGGCTGGGACAGGGGTGCTGTGGGCCTCCAGGTCAGGAAAGGACTAGGAAATATAATAGTTTAGTAAAATTTATATAGAGTCAACCAACGCAAGCTCAAACTACATGTCAGACAGTCAGCCATCTTGTAATGTGTTAACTAAACCGTCAAATTGGATAAATCAATAAAATACAGTATATCAAGCAATATTTCTTGCTTGATGTGAATACTTTTGATGCTACAATTGAGAACGTTAGCACATTTGTTTTGTAAGTAAATGAGGTTTTCTGGCCAAGATTAGCTAAAGGAACAATATGGACACTTCAGATGTGGTTTGGTGAATTCACACTCGCATAGCACAAAATAAAACGAAAATACAAGTAAATCAGGAAAAACTAAATTGAGGTTGCAGGCTAAAGTGGGTTTCTATTTGGCCACTATTACTTTTATTATATCAGTGGAATGTATGATGGCAGTTTCCTCTATAGCACCCCTTGTAGACTGAAGAAGAATGTAGCTTTATGGAAAATTTGGCAAAAAACATCCTTCACAAACATCAAAAAAGTCAAATAGACTCTTCCCACGTTTGTCATGGTTTGGGGGCGGGGTCTCTTCATTGCTCGTTAACAATAAAAAAAAACGTAGAAATCACACAATGTTTGATAAAGGTGCCTGTTGGTGCCAGTTGTGGCAGACGTATGGGGTTATACACCGATATACACCTTGCTGTTGGGTACAACAACGTAGGCCCTGGTTATCATTCAGTTCTGGGGCTTTAAGAGACAATAATGTGGACACTTCTAAAACCACATGAAGTAAGTTCCATTTGAGTAACAGACTTTTAAACAAATAAAGACTGTAGAAAACACATGTACTGACTTGTACTTTGACTTGTGGCTATCTGTATGTTTAGTTCAGCAGATATTGTAAAAACAAATGAGAGTATGGTTCAGAAAACAGGGAAGAGGAAACAGCTGGCTCTGGAGAAGCCCCTCACCATAATGTATCATGTTTGTATTATCTACATATACTGTACACCGGAGGTCACTTATAGGAAAATCAGTCACGAGCATAGGTCACAAGTCACAACAGAGCTCACAAAATAACTATAAAAAGCTGCTTTTCACTTCCTTCAAACTTTGAAGGGCCCTATTTGGCTTAGTGAATTAATCTATCTGATTCCCATGTTATAATATTGTTTTCTGTTTCTTTTGTTTTTCATTTCATTCATGCATGTTTGAGTAATCCTGTATGCTGAGAAGCCAACTTTCTCATTAGCTGAAAAATCTTGGGTTTCACCGATCCATGGCTGTAGAGGGCTGTGCATACTGTTATTGTGTCTTTGGGCAAGACCCTTAATCCACCTTGCCTATGCAACTGTGGTGTGAATGATTAATGCAATTGTAAAGTGAGTGTCTAGTAAAGCTCTATATAAGATTAGTAATGAACAAAATGATTCTAGAAGCTTTCAAAAAAAGGTCTCTTTAAAAAAACCCTATAGCATATCAGTGTGGTCCAGTCTCCACCAGGCCTGGGGGGATAAGACTGTTGTTGTTGATTTAAGTCCAGTGAATACCTCAGTGAACTCTCTCTCCTCTACTATCTTCTTCGCCTCCACCGTCTCCTCCAAGTCCTCATAAGAGTCATCTCCGCTGCCGTAACCAGACGCCTACAGACAGGGAATGGGAAAATGTTTTTTATCAAATACTTCATTACTGAGTTTCTGCTGGCCCTGCTGTGTGGCTGTGCACGAAATCTAACCTTTGTTTTTGGCTTGAAATTGACTTCTAGCATGTTAAAATGTGGCCAATGATTTTTGTTACGTGGTCTAAATCAAGACATAAGAGAAAAAATACATAAAATAATGATTAATATCAATTTATATATATATATTGGTGAAGCATCTTTTGGGAACTTCTTTCACAATCAATAAAGCATTTAATGTATTACATAAATAAACGATTATTTATCCATTGTACCATGTAGTGTAATTCATTTCTCTACATGCAATGGGATGACTTAAAGCTGCCCTACCTGATTTGTTTAACCTTATATTTCAGTCAATATGCACTTATATATCAACTATGTTCCTTTGAGATCAGTCTGCTGTAGCGCACATTACCCACCAGTAGAGGGAGCACTAGCCTGACATTGACTTATTTAGACCTCCACATTCCCCTTCATTCATTGCGTGTTAGTGATGTTGGTGTGACTCACATAGGGATCATCCTCTTCACACTGGTCGTCTGGGGCCGTGGGATCAGACTTGAGGACCAGCTGTTGGATGGAGCCCTGACAGAGAAGAGGGAGATGGTGCATGGTTAATTCAGATTATGTTGTGTATCATTACAGTTTATTCAAGCGTGTTTCCCACAGCAGCTCAAGGCAAAATATGAAAGTATGAAAAACAGACCAGCGTTTCAGTCAACACATGCTGATATGTTCTATAGTTAACGCTGTGAAAGAAGAGACACATCTGGCACTCAAATGATTCACAATGGCATGTCTATTACCACTTCAAATGCATCCAATTGTAAACAGGTTTTAAATGCTTAGTTCAGCGATTAGTCTAATCTAGTGGGTCTAAAACTGTGGCATGTGTATCACTGGTGGTGCTATTTCAAGTGATGTTACAAATCTTGGGAAGGCTTGTTGCCTGGTTTTGAGATGGAAAATTCAGATTTAGACCTTGTACTGATTGATATATAGTTTAGACCTGCTTTAAGACTTGGTTAAGACCTAGTTTAGACCTGATTTAGTCCTGGTTTAGACCAGGCTTTAGACCTGGTTATGCTCTAGTTTCTGTTCAGTTTTGTAGTCTGGACCTGATTTTGTCCTAGCATGGTGAAATTTGAGTTCAATTCTGTTTTAGTCTTGCTTTAGCCTATATTACCTTATAACACAAATAACTAGAAAGGACTCGGAGAGCGCAGACCTCCGCCAAGGCCGGAAATTTTCCATGGATCACTCCCAAACATTAATCAACTGACCTTTGTGTATTTTCTGACCTTCCCTGAAAATGTCATCCATATTGGTGCAGTATTTTTGGATGCCATGGAAGAGATGCCATTCTTTTAAATAAAAAATCACGGATCTAGACGGTGATCCAGATCTAGACATTACCTCCTTTGCAGAGGTAATAATTGCATGTAAGCTCTGCACTATGACTGTAGGATTTTACTTCAAGCTACTTGAATATTGCCGTTTCAGACAGCTAACACATGTACAGACTGGAGAAACATCAGAGTCAGAGACAGTATTACCAGTGTCCTTGTATCACACCAATATACACTCCCTATGGGACTGTTTATGAGGTGTCACATAAGCCTTTAGGTTAAACACCTGCTTCTTATAGCCCTGATGTACTGGATAATATCATGTGATGTAAGTTTATGTGATACTGGAAGGAAATGCTCAAAGCGGAGAGGGACTGGCCCAAATGAGAGACATCTGCTGTAAACATGACAAAGAAACAAACAAAATATGGAGGATACCATGAAACAGTTTTATTGGAGCAGAAATCCCCTGATTCGAATTACTCATTATACGAATGATAGTGATGGAGATGGTCAGTTTGAAAATTTTAGTTTTAAAAAGCTTTTGAGAAGAGACCACCCATGTCAAATGTTTTAGAAGTCAGACGTGTCCAGGTTGAGATGGTTTGGACATGCACAGAGGAGGGAAAGTGAATATACGGGTAGAAAATTGAGGCTGAGGTCAGAGCTGTCAGACAGGAGGCCTAGAGGAAGACCCAAGAGGAGATTCGTGGATGTAGTGAAAGAGGACATGAAGTTAGCTGATGTGAAGACCATGCAGATAGGGTTAAAACAACAACTACCAAAAGTCCACACAGTATTCTCAATCCTGTGGTATTTGCTCAAGACAGTATCAGTATTCAGCTTCCTCCTCCCTTCAAAGACCCCTGACCCCTCTACAAATGAGCCATAGTCTTTCTACAGGGCCACACAATGATGACACTTCCGGTTTGTGAGATAATGCTACTGGAAATAGCACTATACAACTTGTGCCATGTGAACTTAGCAAATGTCAATTTTGATTCATCTCTAGTGGATTAGTCTTCCCCATACAGGCCTGTCTCTTGTTCTAGAAGCCTTTCAGAGTGCATGTGGCTAGGGCTACCGTTCTGCTGATGTGTGTTATTCCTGGTTCACTGTGTGGAGATAATGACCTGAGAAAGACCTGCCAGCACAAACACGGGAAACAGCTGGACACCACTGCTCCTCACACAAGTAAGAGACGAGGAAAATAAGTAACCGATTCGAACTTGGCAAAGAAAGCAAGATGGCTGACAGCACCACACATGCAGTAAAGTGCTCTGCAGAACAATCTGAGGGCTCCTGTTCAAAGTGTTTGCCAAGGAGAAGAAGTTTTGGTTGAATATTTGGTGATATACTTGAGAGGATGTAGCGAAACAACAAACGGTAGCGTGGTAGTTTTGGACAAAGGTATAGTAGCATCTAAGCTAACCTCTTTTAGCGTAGCCCCCTTGTCTACAAAGTTACGCTAGGAGTACTTGCCGCTAATGGTGAACCTAAAGCTTTGGGGTTTGTGAGGCCATTAAAAACAACTGTAACCTGCCATTCAAATAGAGATAGATAATAAGATACAGTATTTATTTTGAGACTTCCATAACTCATTAAATATATATATATATATATATATATATTTAATTATTATTTATGTATTAGTATTTAGTTATTATTATCCCCAAACTTCAAAAAGAGCTGTTATGCAGATGTGTATATGATCAGATACTAGTCATAATGTAGTTCCCATGCATTGCTGTGGGGTTAAACTATCTACATTAGATCTATGTTTAATAATGAACTGAACTGAACTGAACTCAGAAGAGCTATGTCATTTCCTGTTGTCCTTATTATGTGACCACCATGGGCTACAATATTATCCACTCAGTTTTATAGAAGAAAGCATGCAGAATCATTGGCGGTTCTTAACTAGTGGGTCAGGACCTTAATCCAGGTCACTGGGTTGAATGGTTGATTAGAGCTGTTATTATTCTGTTTAAATGGTGAAACTGATTTTAAAATGCATGTACCAAAAACGCTGGTAATATCAGCTTAATAAAATGTATTTCCTATACAGACTAATGCATTTCCTTTGGAGAAATCAGCATTACCCACCAAATATGGCAAAATATGAATCAACAATTGCTTTCGTCACCTGACAAAATTGCAGCTGTGTAGGTAATGTCAGAGCCAGGTTTTATTTGATGTAGTGTTTAGCATACTCTGAGACATGATTGTGGTCATCAAGATTTCTGTAAGTACTTACCAGTGAAACCTAAAAAGCTCTAATTTCTCCATAGAAAATACATTATAGTTCACACCATTTCATTTCCAGATTATATATCATTGCATGGGTCTAACTCTGCCTTAAAAATTTGAAAAAGAAAAATACCAATAGAGCTGGCAATAAAACTGTTCTGGCATTAAGTGGTTGATTTCTTTCCTTTACAAGAGCTCTGAGAAAAGGACCCAACTTTAGAGTATTTACATCATCTCTTAACTTCACGGTTCCCAGCTCTTTTCAATCACAGACCACCTCCTTACAGCCACAAAGAGACATCTCTGCCTCCACCCAGTTCTACGCCATACTATTGTTCTATTGTGAACGTTTTAATTACAGAACTGGCACTCACAGTAGCTTCAGCTGTTTTCCGAAAATCTAAATCACTTGAAGCTTGTCATTTATGGGCTCTTTGCAGGATGAAACAGTTCTCTCATGCATACAGAAAAATAAAGACAGTCTAAACCAGGTCCAAACCAAGACTAAACTGATTAACATATGTCATTTAATGGAAGTGATTGATTTTTACATGGACTGATTGATTGATTTGGTCACAAAAACTTAGGGAGATGTGACTTCAGGGTGAAATTACAGAATGTTCACAGCTAAAGAACAGGGTGGATCTCAGAGTTCTTATTCAGGGATAGATGAGTTATGCTGTATTAGGAGCTAGATGCTGGGGGAAGTATGGTGCACAGAGCACTTTCCTTTGGCTCTTTATGTGTCTCTTCATTCTACACTGTTCACTTTATTACTGTCTCTCTTTGTCCCTTCACGTCTCACTTTTTACTATTTGCTCTCTTAATTTCTGCACTTTTTACTTTGTAAAGTTCTATCATTAGTTCATTGCAATTCAAATGTTGTCCTGTCCCACTCCCTCTTGGGGGAGTGGATATTGTTTCAGATCCTGGCCTGCTGTTAGATGTCCAGTGGATAGCTGATCGCCTCTGTGTTTCGTGTTCTCATCTGGACCCCACCCTCAACCAAACCTGCTGCATCTCCTCATTCACCTGGATGTACTATGGATTCAATTTGAAAAGTCAAACCACAAAAACGAAACCAGTTTTAGACAATGACTATACTTAGCCTAAACCAGGAATAAAGTAGCACTTAAGCAGGTCTAAACCAGGAATAAACAAGGACTTAGCTAACCAAGACTAACCGAGTCTAAACCAAGACTAAACCAGGACTTAACCAGGATTGACCAAGTCTAAACCAGGACTTAACCAGGATTGACCAAGTCTAAACCAGGACTAAACCAGGACATAACCCGGACTTAACCAGGATTGACCAAGTCTAAACCAGGACTAAACCAGGACTTAACCAGGACTTAACCAGGATTGACCAAGTCTAAACCAGACCACAATTAAACTGGTTTTAATTACAGAACTGGCTCTCACAGTATATGTACCATATGACACAGATCCTTAAAGTGTGTCATTGATGAGCTCTTTGCAGGAGATACAGCAGTTCTCTCATAAACGTTCACAGTCTTACACTCTCTGTCTCCTGGTGCATATAAATCTACCACAAAGACTATTGTGTTCAGCCCTGATGGTGGATTGAGGAGGTAGTATCGAGCATTTAGTTCATATTGGTCTAAATAAAGTGATTGAATTTAGGGGGAACATGATGAAGATGGGAGAGTTCATTTGTAGGAACGAGCCTTGTTCCTATATAGCCCTTTGATATGTCATTCAAAATATTCTAATTGTTTGTGCACTGAACATTATTTCTGTATGTTGTCATTTTTATTCAGCTTATTCCATATATTTATCCCAGCTTTGGGCTTGAGGTGGGGCACAAATGGTATAGTATCAGAGCTGATAATCAGAGACATTACATGCTGTACACAGACATTCACATGTTATATTAGAATAGAATTATATGGAATAGGGGTCCATACACAAAAATAAACCTGAATACCAAATCACAGCTTTAACTGCAAAAGTCTCCTGAGTACCATATGTTGGTCCTATACCACAACTTGATCACCACAGATGTAAAGCATAACAATATTGAACCACATCAAAATGTTATTTGCTTGAGTGAAACTTACCACAAACCTAGGCAGCCCGGTTCCTCCTGCATTCCCCACAAAGATTCCAGAACTGGCCTCGAAGGTCAGAGGGTTAGCGCTCCTAATGAAGTCCACTCGATGATACTCCTCACAGTCCATGAACAAACGCACCTAACACACAAAATCAGACTTTTATTTTGAAATTTTAAGGAATTTATATATTTTCTTTATGTATAACTGTCTAAATGTGGGGCTTAACCATTTGCAGCCAGTTATTTCCTATTTTTGGCATATTTTTCTTTACACCTGACCTGATGCAACCCTCCAAATGTATTCAGGCTTAGATCCAGCTTAAAAAGTACACTACCATTAAACCGTTTGTGTCTGAATTATGTAAAGTAGTAACTCATGTAAAGTAGTATCAGATAAAATCATTGACCTCACCTCTGCTCCTTGTACAGTGATGGTGAAGCGTGCCCATCGTCCCGTCATGTCGCCCATCTTAAACGAGGCGGCCTCTTGAGTGGCACTGGAGCCTGGGTCTGTGTAGAACAACACCACCTTCTGAGATCCATCCTCCACCTCAGACAGAGATATACCCAGGTGCACTATCTGAGAAGACCAGAACAGAATATAAAGTCATAAAAGGGTTTCTTACACATTATTCAACACAACATAAAGGTCCATTTATGTTCCTGATTTCAAAATCGGGAATAGCATGCATGAAAAGGTAGGACCTGCACATTTTATGGTCCCAAAAAGGTCCCAAAATGTAAAAGTTATTTTCTATTTCTATTATTTCTATGATATAGGAAAAAGTTGTTAAAAATGTAAAGCTGTCCATTTTATGAAAAAATCTTGGCTTATAAAATTGTACTGAAAAAAATTTGAAGGGGTATGCTGAGAACATATATTTACCAATGACCAAAAAATAGCATAAAGCGGGGAGAATGCACAGAAAAACAAAAACTATCAAAAAAGGATGTTAAAACAATAATGATTTTCTGGTGTGGTTTGAAACATAAAAAAGTAAAAGTAATTGGAGATAGATAGTGAACTTATATCTGAAGCACTATTTAATTAAGATGATATAAATAAAAAGGAAACTCTCACTACTGCCCCCTTTGGTATTGTACAGTAAAACTATCAGAGATTTAGCCCAAACTAGCCAATTTTCTTTCCGACTTACTTTCTGATAAGCATTAGTGATGGCGAACAGCACTCCTCCTCGCCTGGTGGTGGGTTTAGCCGTGACGGTGATGGCGAAGTCGTAGTAAAAGGGATCTGGGATGAAGGTCTTGGTGAGGCGCCCCACGTTAGCGTTTGGTCCGAAACTGTAGGCAGGATACCCTTCAAATCCAGTTACAAAAGACACCGAAGGAGGGAGTGGGACGCCTATCAGCTCTGTTAGATCCATATGGTGTAAGGGTCCCCGGTCTGTCCAAAAATATAAATATATAAAGAGGGGTCAATGTGGTGTCGCACAGAGGAACTGGCTATAGCAGCAGGCAAAAATAATCTATAGGAACATATGTATAAGGCTTGTGCAGACAGACAGGTGTATGGTCGGGTCATTTGTCTACACTCACTGGCCACTTTATTAGGTAGACCTTATAAAGTGGCCCCGGTGAGGTCTTCAGCTGCTGTAGCCCACCTGTTTCATGGTTTATCATCTTCTGTGCTCTTCTGAGATCTGCAGACCATAATGTAACAATTGGTCTGAGCTAATGTTGCTTTTCTATGATCTCAAACCAGTCTCTGACCTCTGGCATTTTCACCCTCAGAACGGCCACTCACTGGAGATCTTATTCACATCTTCAAAACTTATAGCCACATCATTGCCCAAGGACATGGTATGATTATAACCATGTACAAAACTAGCTTACTAGCAGACTACATAGCAAGCTCATGTAAAAGAAGCCACATTCAAACTTAAATATAGTCAAGTTTGTCCAGTCAATTAAGTCTTTAAGGTCAATGGCTGCACAAACAGGAAGCATTTCTCGGCCCAGCCCCAGTTTAGTGTAAAATGTGCATTAAGAGAAGTAAATAAGAGAGGTCCGGATCTAAAACAATGTCTGATCCAAAGGTCCACTCACTGTAAATCCCACTGAACCTAGACAGAGGAGGGGAGTGAAGAGAGGGAGAAACTGGGTCTTATTTCACAATAGGGTCTTTTGCTCTGGAAGCTCTCACTGTCATAGACTTAGAATATAAAGGCCCAGCCCAGTCTGTCAGAAAATTCATAAACAACTTCAAATTTATATGGGATTTCTACCATTAGAAGTAGAAATCCCATATGAAAATGGATTGTTGCACACCAATCAGGCAAGACAACAGAGATTATTTCTTCATCATAACATCTGAAAGTGTGTGGGACAGATATTAGATCAGGCATTCCCAAAGTCAAGAGAGATTTAATCCTAAATCTTCTGTCAAAATACAAAACTGAATCACCAATTTCATCAAATATTGAAAACAACACTCTCTAGTAACTATGCATTGCTTGAGGTGATATCTGAATGAATATGATAGAACTGTCTTCATATTTGTTACTCATTTCAAATAAATTTCTTTTTAAAGATTGATGTAGAGGCATTGGGGCCCCCCTGCAGGACCTTCGCGGACCTCTAGGGGGCGCCGGACCCCAGTTTGGAATCACTGTGTTAGACAAAGACAAAATGGGCAAGAATTTGAGTAAGTTTGACAATTGTGACGGCTAGACGACCGGGTCAGAGCAAAACTGCAGCTCTTGTGATGCTTAGGTCTGCAGTGGTCAGTAGCTATCAAAGGTGGTCGACACAAAAAACACACTAAAAGGGCACAGAACTAACTATATTTTCCACCCACCTCCACAATTTCACTCCTCCATTTTCATATATGAACGATCATATAAATACCACATGTGTGCACTTAGCCACTCTGATGTACCCTCGGTTTGAACGGGAGTCTATGGCCACAGCTCTGTTATAACTGACAGCCCCCTCCTCCACATGTGGTTTGGTTTAGCGAAAGCCCTGAACAATCGTCTCTCTTCTCTGGGCACTGCTGCAGGTAGGGTCTCATATGGAAGACATTAGGTTGGATACACAGCGCAGTGGCAGCTCCTGGGACCAGTAACATGAATGGGTGTTTATTTAAGTACGTTTTATTTAGCTACGTTGACAATTATAATGCTGAAAAGAAGAAAAAAAACTTCAAAGGTGATTCATAGCGTAGACAGTGAAGTTTAGAGAGTTTTAGATTTCTGTTACTAAACGGATGGCTATCAGGTTGTCACAGTTGCCAGGAAGTAAAATAATAATGTGAAATAATGTTCCACTGTTTACACTATATCGTCTGATGTAATAAGAAACAAATGGAGAAACTGCCATTTTAAAAAGAATGACCTGGCAAAATACTGATCTGAATGCACAACATGTCAAAACGTAAAGCAGGTGAGGTTACAGTCACAGAAAACCACAGATCTGGGGTCACATTTATAAAGAGGACGTACGTAACTTTCAGACCCCATTTTGTGCGTACGTGAGATTATACGCAAAGTACGTGATCTATAAAAATCAAACTTGACTGAGAGAGTGCGCACCTCCACGCAAACTTTCAACCTTGCTTAGTTCATCCGCAATGTTTTGGGTAAGGGTGATCTGGCGACACACTGTGGAATGTTGATGAGGTCGCATATACAAATGTAGA
>JAVQKC010116876.1:0-11111 GCA_036025475.1 Philypnodon macrostomus
TTGCACACAGGTACATATCATGAAGATGCAGAACTGGATTGAGTTTGGTACATCTACAATTCATGTCAATTAACCCTGGACACATTTAATTTTGGCAGAGAGCAATGAAACTTGGTACAGTGAGTCTCCACAGTGTACCCAACATAAAATATTATTATGACCCCACCTTACAACAAACAGGAAGTCTGCCATTTTGAATTGAAATTGCCTCTTAATTGCTCGCTAACAATATTAAAAGCCTTAGAAATCACACAATGTCTGATTAAGGTGCCCGTTGGTGACAGTTGTGGCAGACGTATGGGGCAGACGTATGGGGCCGTTTCGCCAACATACACCTTGCTGTCGGGGAAGACAGCACAGGCCTAGTTAGAAATGAAGTGAAATGAATATAGCTACCTTTACCGTAAGTACTACATACTATAACAGGATTTAAGAAAATCAAGTACAGTTTAAAATAGTAGTAATCATTAGCTCTTTTGCTGTTGTTAATCCCATTCACATGATTCATAATGTTTAAACAGATTTGTCTTATATATGTTTTTGAACTTTATTTATTTAGAACAGTCTTTTAGCTCCTGGTCTGATTTGTTCCATACCCCAACAGACCCATCGACCCCAACAGAGGAAATACATGTTGTTTTATATTTGTTCTTACTTTTGGTTTTTGAAACATGTGATACCCTCATAAACACTATCCCTGATCTGAAACAGCAGTTTTAAAGTTATCTAAATCTCTAAATCCCCACACTTCAATAAAGGCAGAACTAAGGAGCATATAGAGGACATATAGAGTTTTCTTTGGCATACATATTTTACCAGATGCCCTTTCTGACACAATGAGAGCATTGTTTTATTAATTTGATTTGAGTGGGGAATTTGGTTTAAAAGTTCAATGCTGAATTTGAACTAACCACTTCAACTACAAACTACAAACTATAAAGTTATTTTATATTTTCCCCCTATAGGTCTTCATGGGTAAAAACTCTTATGCTGCATTCCAGTTGTCCTCGGAGCTCAGAAGTCGGAGCTCAGAGTGACGAAAACTCAGAGTTGAAGCAATCCAGTTGCTACCTCATAAATAAACAACTCTATAACCCTAACAGCTCAATGTAGCAGTTAAATTCAATATTATACAAGTTCTATTTTGAATATTCTTGTAAAATAGGGGGCACCGCCATGTGTGGATTTTTCATTTTGCCTTGAAATTAAGACATCAAGGGGTCGTTCCAATACATTTTTACAATTCGAAATTCCGACCTCCGAGTACATCTGGAATGCGCCATTAGACCAGCACAACCTGGGCCTATAATAGAACTATATAGGCTAATAAAAGGCTATTTGTACAGCACGGCCCATCAAGATTTGCTATACTTACAGGCCATTGATTGCCAGTATAATAAAAACGGTGAGACGCTGGAAGTACGACTGCTTTATCTGTGTGGGTTCATTTCTTAATAACATGGTTCAGTTACAACCCTCTGTGCATGAGTCAGACTTAGTGACAGAAATCTTGTGAGTTCGGCCATTGTTTTTAAAACCAGTGAATCATAAAATACAGTAAGTGACTGAATACTAAATTGAGCACATAGCCAAGAACATCTGCTAGTGTACTTCGAGTGTTTGTTTTAACACTTTGACCACATCATAATGAATAAACAACAGCATGGTATTTTTTTTACTGAGTAATTGGTCCATATGTTAGGATGTTTTGTTTTTGGTAGCATCTGGGCTTACATTTATACACACCTCTTCAGTCTGTGATCAGCTATAGTAACCAAGGAACGTCAACAAAGTCATTCATAAATATACTTCTCCCATAGTTTATCTGCATTGTGCTCAGTTTGTCAACTCTAGGCATCTGTGGAACCATGGAAGAACCTCTGCTGGGTTCTGTCCACTTTCGAAGACCAAAAGTTCTTAACTGTTTTCTTCTCTACAAATAATGTCTCAGCCAATATCTCCTATTTTGTCCAACCACTGTTTGCACATGTACCTCGAAATAGATAAAACTGCAGTAAAAGCCCACAGAATCTCACTATAATCCTCTTAAAGAAACCAATCTGACCACTGCCCCCTTTGCTCTGCAGCAGGTCGGGCCCATCCTAATGTTCCTTCTATGTCTTTAACCCTATCAGAGGCAGCTCACAATCCATTACCCCTTCCACCCTTGCACCATCACGGCTACACCACTGCTGGGCTCCTTCACCAAAAGCCCATTGTCTATAAATACATATCATGTGGGCTGCGGCTCTATGGTTTCAGGTGCGGGTCAGACAAGCACAGACAATTCAATTCCGAAGATGGATGCCCTGTTTCGGAGCGGCCGATAAGGAAAGGTTCCAAAGGTCTTTTCACCGCAGGGATCAGATGTGGTTTCTTACTTTTACTTGCACGACCCTGACTGACAGCTCACAGAAATAAGCTTTTTCATGCTCAAGTTTTTTTTTTTTTTTTTGACCTATAGTTTCAACATATATCCATTTTTAGTGGAAGACGGCAGCTGACCAAGACTACAAACGGGGGATGTGGAACATGCTTCTACAAGGAAGCGTATGGATTTCATGTAACAAGATATATACAAGGATATTCATCATAGTTATAAATAGACCCTATCAATACCTTGCCACAATTAGGTATGTGTGGTCATTTCTATAGACAGCCAATGTCCCCCACCCTTGTCCGTACAACTAAGTTTTGAAGGACTCATTGATAAGCAGCACATTATTTATATACAGATTAGGCATTAGAAGCTTTCTAAATTCCGGAATGGAAGCAACTGGAGGCCAGACCGTACTACATTTTCAATGGAGAAATTAGAATTAGCCACAAAATATTGCAAATTAAGTTTTGGTCAAATGCCAACCACTCTGCCACATGTAGGTAATGTCAGAGCCTGGTTAGGAAACATGAGTGAATGTACCTCACATTGCATATTTATTTAATGTACACATTATTAACAGTTAGCTTATTTGCTGAAGATCACAATAGTTTTGTTTTTGTTGTATGCTCAGAATTCTATCCCTCACCAGAAATCATACTTTTTTATTAAGTTAATTCACTTTTGCTCCAGTCTCCTCTATTCCAGAATTAGGAACATTCCATATGACAACAATTTTAAAGGCTCTATACCTTCATGGCATGCTGTCATTTTCATGATATATGTTTAAACAGTTGCAAACAGCTACCATTCACTTTTTAATGTTTGTATGTGCAGTTTTAGATTTTTATACAAGCATACCTGATATACCTAAATAAGCATGTTTTTGGACAATGGAAGGAAACAGATTAACACATTATATTCACACAGAAAATAACACATTTTTACCTCTCAGCATGTAGCTAACCAACTGGTGTAACAACACACTTTGTCAGCCTGCCTACTGCATACCACAGTGACACTGAGCGCATGAATTTATATTTCTGTATCTCTCTGGCATGATGTGGAAACTCTTATCGACTTATGCCTGACTTTTTTTAAAAACTTGCCCAAGCTGATACAAGTATGTGGCGTATGCTAATGACGACTATTGATTTTAGAAGTGCAATGGCGGAGGTGGGCTTTTCTATATCATATAGATCTATCCCAGGGGTCCCATCTTAGCCTGACCCTCCTGTTGCTGGGCCCCCTCCACCACCTCCTGCTTTCTGAGTCACAACACCGTCACCAGCCTACACTGTGTGGATGGAGGCAAGTGCTTCTGATGATGTACCAGAGAGTTAGGAAGAAGCGTGGGTAGAGAAAAAAAAAAGCAATATGTGTGTCTCTGTGTGTTCATTTGCATTTGTGTGTGTGTGCGTGTGTGTGTGTGTGTGTGTGTGTGTGTGCCAGGTTTTCATAGGTGAGTGAACCCTGAACAAGTTTATCACATGTATAAGACAGCGCTGTTTTGAAGTTGTTCAACTTTGAGAGGCACAAAAACAATGTTGCATTCATTAGCTTCACGGTGAATGGTGAAGTGATGCCAGAGCACAGCGGGGGCGATTTCTGAGTCTTAATGGTGGTGCGGAGGGAAGCTGAGGGGGTGAGAAATCCTTAACTGGAGGGACGAAGGGAAAGACAACGGCTCCAAGATAGTTCCCACAAGAACTGTTTCAGTGTTCAACATCAACAGGAAGCACTACCTGTAAACAGCTCCCAGCCCGGGCTAAAGCAGGACTCAGCACTTTTTAAACTGATAAACAAGCTAGAAACAAAGACTCATGCGTGAATTTGGTAGGCTGATTGGTGTTTAAGAGGCTGTATGATGATAAACCAATGGAAAGACCTACAAAACCAGCCTTGTTGTAATGAAGAATAATGGTAGCTATTGTTAAATACTGCAAAATAATCATGTTTTATTTACAAAATTCTATTCGAGCTCACAATACAATTTCCCTATTGTGGAACCAAAAAAAGGCCAATAAGGTCTACCTACTGAATATATACCCCAATCCTGCTTTCAGGGGTAGTCTGTAAATTCAGTAGGGATTAGTACAGGTGTAAATCACAGCTTTTCCTCAGGATATGATTTTGATATAAAAAAAAGCTAATTTTTAAATAAAAGTGCCCCGTTTAACAGTATGCACAATATTAATCATGATATTATCACAATAGTAATTCTGCATCAATACAACTTGATCATGGGTAATTATATGTATCGATATATGACAATGTATTGTTATACCGTATTATGTAAATATAGATTGTATGCAAGAGAATTATTAACTCATTCATTCACATTTGACCTATGAACAAACAGCAAAAGAACAAAAGTATATTGCCTATCATAAATTCTGCAGATGTTTTGTATTTATTAAGATGTTCTGGCAATGATTTCACAATTGGCTGACCCATTCCATGTTGTACTATGGCAGAATAAAGTCTTTGTATCCTCTGATGTGTTTTTACAGTTTTTATGAATTACTTTGGCATCACACTTGAACGCTAACAAATATTTAAAAATGTGACTACTTCCAAACCACTGGAAAATTGCTCATAGTATTTTTGATATATCCAACTAAAACTCACACATATTGAAATAACAGTCCCAGCAAAATAGATGCTGTCCAACTTTATATGTGGCTTTTCCGATGAGCTGTAAATAATGTGAAATCATGGTGTTGGTCGTCAAATAGAGAGAACAAGGTGCAGCCATTTTACAATATAATTCTTCCTTTTGAGACTCACATTTGAGGAAATCTTACTTCACATGTGTTGCCTTAGATTGTTTGACCATTGAGGAGTTCAGGAGCAGAGCAACCACTAATGTTAATTGATCAGTAGAAGTAAAAGTAGAAGTACTAAATCCTCACTAAAGGGCTGGTATTCCTAGAAAGAAAGGCAGACTTTAGTGCCGTACAATCTATCACACCTTGATATTTCAACGGGAGGTGGAAAAAATATACATCTGAATATCTGAATATATCTGTAATAATAAACACTATAATAACTGAACACAATATATCTATAATCTGATCATTTATTTATTGTTGTTGTTTATTAATGTGTTTTACTGACACATTCATTCATAAGTGTGTTGCACAGGGACTCAACGGCAGTATGCGCTTGGGCGGGGACTCGAACCGATGACCCTCTGGTTGCAGGGCGAACATCTACCCACAAGTGTTTTTAAAAAAAATCTTTAATCCCAATGATGATTTATAGGAACAGTCTCCGACACCCACTGTCCGGGACTGTGACAAGATTGAGTAAATGAATGTTTGAGACCGAGTAAAACTGTGTCCGAGACCAAGACAAGGGCAAGACAGTGAAAAAGGGGTTCTCAAGACCAAGACTGGTATTGGCCACTGCAACACGAGTCCCTATATTTGTATTTATTCAGAAAAGTTATTTATTTTTTTACAATATGAAAAACATGCAGTTGTGGTGAATCATAGTGTAAACCAATTCATCTAACTTTTATATTTACTCAGGACCAGTTCATAGTAGCCAATTTCTGTTTGCGCACTGAAGGTCATTTTCATTTGATGGGTCTTTTGATTGTTTGTGAGCCTGTGGATGCACTGCTATGACGAGTGGACGGTTAGCCAAAAAAGCCCACGGGAAAGTCAAAAACGTTAAGAACTGAATATGTTTGTTGTAGGTTATCTCCTCCAATGACATTGCTGAAAGTAAAGCTTAAAAAAAAAAGCCATTGCAATCAATTTCCACGGTAAACACACCTTGGCTGGCCTTTTCGATGTTTGTATTCAATCTCATTTTTCCCATTCTTTTTTCAAATAACCCATTATCTTTTTTTGAGAAGAAAGAGATAGAAAATGGAAAGCACACAGCAAATCCTCTGTCTGGACTGTGTGGCGGGAAATAAAGCTATGATTTTCTGGCACAAAAGCAAAGCAAGTCAACACAATCAGATAACAATGACGAGATATTGTTGTTTAGCAGCTCTGACAGCTCCTACCGCACGTCCACGGCTTGTATTAAAAGTCATTTGTGGAAATTGCAGGCGGCAGATGGTGGCTGTCTCGGAAGGAAACTTTGATAATGTGGGACAAACTATGGAGGTAATGGCTTTTGTGCGATTGCTGGATAACTGCATTATAGTGGTATAGCTTTTGTTACAGATCTAAGGTTTCAAAGGAATTAGATAAGGGTGCATAGTGGCAGCACAGCATTAGTGGAGTCTGCATTGTTTTTTTTATATCCTCTCACATTCATTCACTAGGGATTATTTGAATGTGCGGGGCGGAGCACACCTTGCAACCAGAGGATCGTCGGTTCAAGTCCCCGTCCGAGCGCATACTGTCGTTGTGTCCCTGGGCAAAACACTTGACCCGCATTGCATATGAATGAATGTGGTTGTGTGATTAATGTTTGGTGGTGGTCGGAGGGGCCGTAGGCACAAATTGGCAGCCAAGCTTCCGTCAGTGTGCCCCGTGGCAGCTGTGGCTACATAAGTATCTTGCCACGACCTGGTGTGACTATATAGTGAATGATTAATGGACTCAAAATCTAAGTGCTTGAGAAAGCCTTGGGCATTGTAAAGCACAATATAAACCCAATTCATATTTTCTATTATTATTAAAATTATTGTGAAAATACCTTTTGTGAGAAAATTTTATGTTAAATTCATACATAGGTGAATAGATAGCCTCTTATAAAACCTACAACACGCACAATGCCATTTCACCAAGATCCTGCCTCAAGATATGGCAAAGTGAACCTGCTCCTGTTACCCCAGCAAAGGGTGTTTTTTTTATTTTGATTATTATGATTGCATTTGACTTGTATTTTGATCTAAACCTTTTAAGAAAAAGGTCCAGTCAAAAAGTGGCGTATCTTCAAAATCTGAGTTGCTGTCATTGCTCCCACTTTAAAAAAAAACCTAAATTCTACTTGTAGTCATAAACATATGTACAGGGACATAACAATACAAGAGGTCCACCTACTGGCCAGTTTTGGACTTTGGACTGCCAGAAACACTACAACCACAAGCAGTACATTCACTTTTTCATAGAACAGATTCTATTGTTATTTTTCGTCATTTGCTCCAGCCCTGCTTCGTTTCTCATCATATCCTCTCCTCTCTTTTATTGACGGCGTCCTGTGAGAGCCTAATGTTTGTGCGACAGAAAAGTGCAGTGTCAGGTGCAGACTGCATCCTGCACTTGTCTAGAGTTACTGTAAATATGGTATCATGGAGGCAATTAAGTCAGGCTCAAATTATTATATAAGGAGAGTTGTTATTTTTGGTCTGAACATATTAATTTGTAGTGCACTTTTCCATGCAGCATTGTCTTATATTAATGAATTACAATTAGTGTCTCTCTTTGTAAATATGGACCTTAGATGGGCTACATCCTGGGCAAATTATTACCTAAAAAACAGACAACCATTCACTGTGGGCATGGTTTTGATGAAACAGTTCATCAAGCTTTGGCTGACCAATAGATCAAACCATCAATGTGCTCACCTTACATGGAATTATGGGGACTATAGGTCACAATATGCAATAATCAAGGACAAGATGATTGAGTGTTTTTTCTATAACGGAGGGTTTGCGGTTCGAGTCCTCCTTCAACCTGTGCATAATGCTGTTGGGCAAGACACTTGAACCTCCTTGCCTATGTATAAATGAAAGTGTGATATTGTGTTTGTTTGTGGTCGAAGATTGGTTTCCAAGTTCCTGTCAGTTTGTCCCAGGGCAGCTGTGACTACAGATGTAGTTTACCAATAATGTCTTTTATATTATTGTTTGGTTATTATATTTGCATTGTATTTGTGTTAGGAGAAAGCTTGTCTCTTGCACTGTGTTGTGAAGACCTCATTCCATATCAATCCAGTCACCAGTCATGGTATAGACGTCTCCATTCTCAAAGTATCCCATATTTTTACTGTTACTGTCTATTGTTTGCCTTGTCCCTCTCCCTCCCCCCACGTCATAATCCCCTCCTTTTTATTGACCCCCAGCTCTCACATCTATACCCGGGCCCGGATGATGGATGTGGGCTGATGTCAGCGAACACAGAGTTGCAAACCAAGGATAGTTTTTATAACCTTCCCCACGATCAGACTCAAAAAGCAAAATTGTCAAAAATGAATTTGTCTCGTAAATGTCTTTCTAAACAAAACAAAAAACTATATTTAAAAAAAAACAAGAACAAAAAAACAGATTACATTTACTTAAGTAGATTTTGAAAATAAATTGTACTGTTAAAGCAAATGGCTGAATTAGTTATTGCAGGGTGAATGAAGCTTCCCTAAATCCTTATTAACAGGGAACAAAATGCTTTGAGTTTTTTGTATTATTTTAAATAAGTAACAATACTCTTACTTAAATAACAATTGTGGGTACTGATAGGATGGCATGCTTACACTACATTATGCTTACAGTAAACCTTAGTCAAGGGGGTACTAGTAAATTCTTTTGCTCTAGTGAAAGTACTCCCTATTATTATTTCCCAGGCCGTAATTCATTCCTTGTGTTTGGATTGGACTCATTCCTCCTCTCACTAAGGTCAAGATGTTGAACTCAGTGTACTGAGTGAATGCCAGTGGATAGCTAGTGTTAACAATAGGCCGATTTAGGAAGAAGATGACATCACATCTGCATATGACCAACCAATGATTTGATAAAATCAGTCCTTACTTTAGATCAGGAGGTCACTCTCAGAATGGTGTTTGACTGGCTGAGTGTGGCTCCATGATCATGAGAACTCTACGTGTGTAATCTATCTCTGAACTTGTAATAAATGCACTTTGACGTGAACTGGCCGAATCCTGGTGGTCTTTACCATTCAGTCTTCATCATCTGAACCTGGGCAAGTAAGAGAGATCTCACAACTCTTACAGTACCCACTTCTTGTTTGAGATCAGACAGAGAAATGCAGTATAATATTTTGCGGATATGAAAAGCCCCGATAAAGAAAACTGTGAAAATCACGGTGTGACGCCCTGATGAGAAATAAATGAGTAAATGCAGCAATTCAACCAGAGAAGAAAAGTGAATTAATGAATTACTGAATTTATGATGCTGAATGGAAAGATGGAACTTTTGGAGGTAAGCAATGATCAAACTATATACTTCTTATGGAGAAAAAAAAAACATGTGTTAAAATCTTTGAGGCCTAGGAGTTTACCGATGTTTGGTTGTTAACAAGGAAGTCATGATAGCAACATTTGTATTTGACATGCTCAAGAAAACAACACGCCACTGCCCACAGCTGCCAAAGGCCCATAGTTGCTGTATTGTCAAAAATTTTAATGCTACTTCAATTAATATTTTACTTACCAAACTGCCCAATCCTAGACCATTTATCAGTAATCCACAGTGCATAGACTCCACTCTCTCCATGTGTCTGGCTGTATTTCCGTATATTTCAGTTTCATGGTTGAGACAGTGTAAGGGACTCGTCTTCCCTAATGAGGACCGTGTTGGCCGGGCTCTCCCCTGCTTGTTGTGGGTGTGTTTCTTTATAGTCGTGTCCCGTGTCTGACAGTGGTGTCACCTTTGGGTGTCATTTTAAGGTGATATCGCCCCGCCGAGCACCCGTCTGCTTTTAACAAGGACATATGCTCTTCTTCTACTGTTTTTTATTCCAGACGACGCCAGGGCAAGGCGGTTGTAAACGCGCTCATCTGACGTAATTCATTTTTTATTGTACAAGTCATCGAATGTGAAGGGGAGAACTCACTAGCGCCAACACTGCCCATTTTTTCTTCCTTCTATGCCAATCTTCTAAAACAACACCATAGTTACATTTCCTGCAGACATTTTTTAATTCAGTAATCAAATCAGAGTCATAAAGTATACAATCTTGAAATTATTATTATAGAAATCATGCCATTACTGATATTCAATACTAAAGTCTATATAATATATACGTTTTTTTTTTTTTACTTCTTCAGAAATGCCCACCCAAAACAGGCAAGTTGAATTAGTAAATAAACTGTTGTAAAAGAACTGTCTGTCTGTGTCTGTCTCTATGTGCGACATTTGTTTTGTTTGTAATCCGCCTAAGGCCCATAGTTGCTACCATGAGCTCCAGTCAAAAAAGAGGAAGAAAGTAATTAAACGAATCACAATGCTTTTTGGTTGCATAGGTAAAATGTCTTGGGCTGATAATTCCTATTCCACTATGGTGTGTTATTACTTGATAAGGCCATTTCCTCAAATACAAAAAAGTTGCATTTTTCAATTTAAATGTCCTCACAGTCAAGGAGACAGTTGAAGACACGTCGAGATACGGTGCTGTCTCTCAATAATAGAGCACTTTCCTTTGAGGAGAAAAATGGGTTTCAAATCTTTCTCAACAGATTTGTCCCAAAGAGTTTGATGAAGTGTAAAATAGAGCAAAAAGGCTAGTGGTGACAGTCCGCCACTCACACACCAGAGGATCCCTGCTGAAGCACTCAAAACTGACAAAACAAAGTTTCTATATGGCACAAAACCAATCTCCTGCCAAAGCATGCACATTTGCTACACGTATGCACATGGTTACATGCACTATCCAAGGTTCAAAGCCAAGCATGAGCGCTATATCTAAGTAGGCCTAAACCAAGTCTAAATAGGGACTAAACCAGGTCTTAACCATAACTATAATAGAACTATACAAGCAGTGACGTGAGTTTTTTTAACCAGGATTAAATCAGGACTAAATCAGTACTAAAG
>JAVQKC010116878.1:0-28370 GCA_036025475.1 Philypnodon macrostomus
AGGGAACTCCCTCCTTTGACCACTGCCCGATTCACATTGCACCAGCCCTTTTTAAGGGTACCTCCCGCGGGTGGTGGGTCCACGGAAGGGCCTGACAGCGTGTGCTCGGGCGGGGACTCGAACCGCCGACCCTCCGGTTGAAGGGCGAGCATCCACCCACTGCGCCACCGCTGCGGCCCATAGTATTTCCTCTAAAATGAAATGCATTATTTGTTATTATTATTCAGCCCTAGTGTTTCCTTTTGATTCATTTGTTTTCATTATTTTCAGGTGAAGATAACTCTGGCCGATTCAGATCAGTTCACGTTTAAACCGTGTGACAGGTGCCAGTACACCGTGTGTCTGTGTGGAGAGGAGAGCACCACCTTCTCATGGGTGGTCTCTCCAACTGCCCTTGGTAAATATGTAACTCATGTTCTTTTGGGCATCTATTCTGCTCTGTAGACTAGAACATCAGAGAGAAAGGGTTGCATTAGGGGTGCTGGGATAATCACATTATGGTAACAAAGTCAGTTCAGAGGTGCCCTCTGTTAAAAATCATATTGAGTCTATTAAGTCACTATTGAGAAAATTATTCCCAGGGTAATTTTGGTAGAATTTTTACTCCCATCCTGATGCAACCAACCTTATTTTGTGTCTAACTGGGTGCCCTGCGAGTGACCCCTGACTTTGGTGTGAGAGTACAAATGCACTTACAGAGGCAATGTTGTGATGGCATAATCTGTCTGGTGTCTCCATCACTCAAAAAACATCACAAAAAACATTAGGTATTAGATTATTAAAATCCCATTCCTTTCATTGAAAAACATTTCCGCAGGTGTATTTGTTAATATATTTACCAAATGTCTTAAGCTTCTGTAGTGTCATGTGTGTCTTTAGTGACTAACACCACATACAACAGTCTAATTAACTCTTATTAAGTCCCTGACAGCTGCTCGGCTTCAGGCGAAGTAAAAATAAAGGCAGAGTTGTTTTTAATGGGGCGGCTCTAAAGCAGCCTCTATCAGTGGGATGAATACGGAGCTCCTCTAACTCCCCCTCAGACGACTGCTGACAATCACTAGTACTAACAAGTCAGGTAGTATCACTGACGAAACAGTGGGAAACCTCTCCCTCGGGGGGCGATATGTGCTTGTCCCGTGTGTGAAACGATGAGGGGGGAGGCAGAATAATAAGCCAACAAATGGGGATTAATGAGATGGGAACGGGTGGAAACTCTGGAGCAGCTGCAGGAATGGAAAATACACAAGAAGCGTTTTTTTGCCTGGTGTACAAAATGTGACAGTAGCCTGGCTAATCAATAGGCTGTATGTGCCACAGGTGAGGTGAGCATCAAGGTCAGCGCAGAGGCCCTTAAGACCGATGTGCTCTGTGGCAACGAGGTGGCCACTGTCCCCGACATGGGGCAGATTGACACGGTGGTACGGATGCTGCTGGTGCAGGTGGGTGACAAGCAACTATTATATATATACTGTACATGGGCAGGGTTCACACTATGATAACTTGAGACATCATGTAGTCCTCCAATCTGGAAATGATAAAATACAATTATTTGCAGAATTTTGGGTCAACTATTGAAGTTTTTTCACAATTAATTGAGCATTGAGCTAAGCCAGTCATCGCAAACAAAAAAAGAATCTGGGTTTACGGTCCAAAATATTAGAAAATGCTGTTCAGAATTTTGACAGAAAAATGGTTGGAAATGTCATGTATTATTACTCTGTGATTCTTGTGTATATTGGCTTTAGTTTTTGTCTTAAGTTCATCAATTTCCTTATGTTTGACTAAATTATAAATCTTTAAGCTCTCGATTTAATAATGTTTCTCCAGGCTGAAGGAACGCCACAGATGGTGAGCCACAATGCTCTGCTGTGTCCTGCAGGTGAGTCACCATCACACTCTGTGCCTTCATAAAAACACTGCCATCAGTAGCAACAACTTTGGGTTTTTACTTGAATGAGACTTCTTACACTTGAACACTACAAAATAATACTGTATCTGTTCATTTGTGCTAGGTTAATTATTGTTTTTATTTGAATTTTTTGCAGCGGGCCCAGTAGAGAAGCAGATTTCTCTCCTGATGCCCGAGATGTTTGTAGCTGGATCAGCCAGAGCCACAGTCTCCGTCCTGGGTTTGTTGCATGTCAAATCAAAGTATCTTTATTGTTTCACATGTGTATATTGATTTTGCAAATAAATATGGTTTACATAATCATACAATAACACATTGATGATCCAAAGAAATAGAAATCACAAAATATATATGTGAAATACACTTTAATGATCAGAAACTGTCTGTCTTCAACATATTACAGTTTTACCTTTTTATTTAACAGTGTGTGAAACGTCATTGTTGTATTTCCATTTGCAGGTGATCTGATGGGGCGTGCCATGAAGAACCTGGACAAACTCTTGGCCATGCCGTACGGATGTGGGGAGCAGAACATGGTGCTTTTTGCTCCAAACATTTTCATCCTGAACTATCTGAAGAGCACCGGGCAGCTGACCAAAGAGATCCAGGACAAGGCCACACGCTTCTTAAAGTCAGGTTAGTGGGATTTGTCTAGCTGCATGACAAGGAAGAAAACAATAAAGTTGCATTGTTGATCCGTCAACCCTTGCCGGTCATTGCTGAATGTATTGATTGATTTGCTGGATCGTAGGATATCAGCGGGAGCTCACCTACAAACATGACGATGGTTCTTACAGCGCCTTTGGAAAATCAGACGAGTCCGGAAACACGTGGTTAGTAACTTCAGAAATATAATTTAATTAAAAAACATGTACGATTGTTTTGTATTGTGATTGTTTTGTATTGTTATTGTTTTGTATTGTTATAGTTGTGTGTTAAGAATGACCTAATTACCCACTATACCAACACCCTGACATAATCAGATTGGCCTAGAATATAATGTCCTGTTTTGTGTTTTGACAGTTTGGTCATAGCCAGGGAGTAATTAACACCTGCCGCATTTTTTCACACTTTAAAGGTGTAGTCTGTAAGTTTTCTAAAATGAAATAAGATCAAAATAGCTTGAAATAGACTACCTGACCCTGCTCTAGTATATGAAGTATGTAATCTGTAGTCTGCAGAGGCCAGGAAACGGACAAAAGTCAAATTACGACAGATGACCTACTTTACATCATAAACCGGGGTCAGATAAAGCTTTTTTTTACATTTTATTTCAGGAAATTTATGTACTACCCCTTTTAAAGTCTATTAAATTACTTCTAGAACCACTATTTCTCCTTCTAGCTCCGGTCGTGTGAATCCTACTGTTGACTTTGTACATTGACACTTTAAAAACTCATGTAGAATAAGGTACATTTCTGATGACATAACCTGTACCAATTGCATCACTGTAGTTGCCCAACATTTAAAAAAAGCATTTATTTTTGTGCTGTGTATATTTTCAGCTTTTAATCTCTCCACTTTTTTGATGAGAAAAGAAGAATGGTGTCCCCTCAGCTGTCTGGCACCCGCGCACATCCTAATAAATCTAAGGGAGCTGCCAAAATGTGCATATGTGTATTTAATGGGCTTAAAAAGGACAGCCTACGGGCATTTTTCTACCCCTCTGCTGTTTATTAAATACCACTGGGCAGTTTGGCAGGTACTGATGTTGTGTAGGTGTTCATGCCACTGAGAAACGAGGACTGTTCTAATGCCAGCGGGAGATTGTACAAATTGCCAAACACAACACGGCTTTGTTTAGAAAAGACAATGGGGAAAGAAACTGGAAGCATTTAAGAACATTTTACATTGGACTGGATTTGATTGTATTATTGCTGCACATAATCTGACTCAGATATAGTCCAAATTCAAACTACTGAAGCCAGTGTACCCTTTGTCTAGTTCTAAGCCTGAATAAACTGATTCAGGAAGGGCATCTGGTATGAAATCTGTGACAAATAAATATGCAAATAACTGAATACTAAAAGGCGGTTTATTTGCTTTGGTGATTGAAGATTACATGAAAATCTATGCCAAAATAATTTCATTTTGGCTGCTCTTTTCTTGAGCATCCATTTCTCCAGGCTTGGGACTAGCACCAATAGTAATAGTTTTGGGGCCCAGACAAAGCCTGATGACTTGAAATGAGAAGATGAAAAATAGTTGCGTAATATATTTTTTTGTTGTGATGCATCTCAAGCCAAAAGCTGCAGCGTTGAGACTGGGGGGTGTGGGTTAGGCAATTTCATTTTGGGGTCACCTACTGAAGCACATTTTTTATTTTTTAAGTGATTATGTATTTTCTGTTTCTGTATTTGACCTCATAGGCTGACCACTTTTGTGATGAAATCCTTCGGTGGAGCGAGACCATACATTTATGTCCAGCCACAGCACATCACTGAGGCCAAGAAGTGGCTGTCCAGTCACCAGAGGGAGGATGGCTGTATCACGTCTGTGGGCAAGCTTTTCCACAACGGCATGAAGGTGAAACGTCACAATCAATGTTGCTTTCAAAATATTCTCACTGACCACTTTATTCTCATTGACCACTGATACACCCACTGACCACTGATACACCCATGTATGTATTCATGAACACATCCAGTCACCCGGCAGCCATTTCAGACAAATTCAAGTCAAACCTTTGGAGTTTGGAGACATGTCATGGTTGATGCCACACATGCTGCTTTGGGAATTGTAGGAACTGTTGATCTATTGGGATTTCTTTGCGCAAGAGAATGGTTTCAGAAAGAGAGAAATTCTAGTGAGCGCCAGTACTGCGGTCTACAGTAACTCGTATAACTCCGGTCACCAAGGTCTGCTGAATGCATGATGATGTCCACACCAGATCTGCTTTATTAGCTACAGAGTCGACCTAATAAAGTGGCCAGTGTGTCTGGACTCCATTGTCAAAGCCATATTGTTTTCAGTTAGTGATGTTTTCCCCCAAACCAAAAAACAATGCTATGAATAGTAATTATCAGAGAGAGGCTTCATGTAGCTCGAGAAGTGTACACTGCCTCAGGCATTAAGGCAAAGTCAGACTTAATACAAGAATAATTGGTGCCAGTCCCAAACTAACAATGAAGAGATGGAGAGAGTCATGATCAAAGATACTACTGTTGCTCAGATATTTGAGGGCTGCAACTCCATGAATTCAGACGATTAATCCTGCTGCTGTTGCTCAAACTAACATGGACAAATATTCTACTGTTGCTACGCAGTCTTCATGTGTTGAGTTGTTGGTGATTTTAGACACAGCAGGCAAAATTGTTCTGTGTTTAGCTAGATTTCTAAGGTAAGTTGAAAAGACCCATGGTAAAGTTAGACTCTGTACTGACAATAACTTTCTTTGTCTCTCTTTTGATTCAATATGGTTACATTTTGGTTGCACATTTACTAAAGCAGGTGTGTTTATAGCTGACTGTCTATTCTGTGTGTGTGTGTGTGTGTGTGTGTGTGTCAGGGGGGAGTCAGTGATGATGTGTCCCTCACGGCCTACATCACAGCGGCTCTGTTGGAACTGGACGCCAATGTAACTGTAAGTGACATTGTTATTTTTGTATCTGAAGTTTTTTAATATCAAATCTTTATTAAAAAAATGTCTAATTAAGTTATTTCATTGTTTGTTTGTGACACATTATTCTGTCCCATTCACATCTTACACTTTTCAGGATCCCATGGTGGAGAAGTGCCTAAGTTGCCTCCAGGGGGCGCTGGCTGGTCAAATGGACAATCTCTACACCACTGCCTTGTTGTCGTACACTTTTGCTCTGGCAGGAGACCAAGATACAAGGACCAAACTCGTCACTTACCTTCACCAGAAATCCAAGACACAGGGTGAGGGAGATATCTACTTCTCAAGGTTGCATTTTCAAGTTTCATGGCATAGCAATGAAAACATACGATACAATATAAATATACTTACTGCCCTCTTTATAAGATTAAGGCCTTTCTACTGAGATTTTCACATACAAACAAGTCTAGAGTTTATAGAGAATGTTTTGAAAATGAGCGGCAGGTCTGTGGGTGAAAATGCCTCGTTGATACCAGAGGTCAGAGATTGGTTTGAGAAAATGCAAAGACAATATTAGCTCAGTTTGCTACCAAGACGGTCTCTGAACACACAAACTGATGAAACATGAATCAAAAAGCCCACACCAGGTTTTCTAGGGAGAAGAACAAGGTCTAAAGTGGCCAGTGAGTGTATAATATGGAATTAAGTGCAGTTGAAATGCAGAATTATCAATAATAATTAAGTATAGAAAATATGTTAATGACTTCATTGATCATAACTGCTGTGCTGTTTTGGTCAGGTGGGATGCGGTACTGGGACAGGGCAGAGGCCTCGGGTAAAGGCCTGGACTCTTTGGAGGTGGAGATGACGTCCTACGTGCTGTTGGCTCTGCTCTCTGGACCAGCCTTACCAGAGTTTGGTTTGGACTACGGCTCCAGTATCATCCGCTGGCTTGCTCAGCAGCAGAACCCATACGGTGGTTTCTCCTCTACACAGGTGACCGTTACTGTTTGTTGGCAAATTTTTAGCAGTCAGAGAATCGTTTGCTTTATACTCTGCATCCTTTTCTCTCAAACCAGCTAGCTAAGTTCTCTTTCACTACATCCATACACCTCATCTAGACCTCCTCCTTGGTATCTCAGCTACCCTCTGCGTCTATATTTACTGTCCCTTCTCTGTACAAACCATCTCAATCTGGCCTCTCTGACTTCTAACATGAGCCATCCCTCTGATAGTCACTCCCAAAACGTCGTTTTTAGCTGACTTTTTTTTCATAAGATCATTCTCTCACTATTTTTCAGGATACGGTTGTGGCTCTACAAGCACTGGCCCGGTACGCCGCTGCCACATATAGCGTGGAGGGCATGACTACAGTCAAAGTGACATCTCTGGGAGGTTTGAGCAAAGAATTCACAGTTGAGCAAACCAATCGACTGCTTTACCAAGAGGAGAGGTTGAACGAAGTGCCAGGAGAATACACTATAAGAGCGGAGGGTCAGAGCTGCGTACTGGCACAGGTAATACTTGCTCAAAAAAGACAATGAAAATGAGAAATGAAAATAATTCTATATTTTTGCTTTGAACCTGGTTTAGTTCTGATTTAGAGCTAGTTTAGTCTTAGTATTCAGGGTTTAGTTCTAGTATAGCCTTGGATTAGTCCTGGTTAAGACCTGCTGTAGTCTTGTCCTAGTTTATATCTAGTTTAGCCCTGGTTTAGTAGTCCTTTATGCTTATCTCTGGTTTCGTACGAGTCTAGACCTTGTATAGTCCTGCTTCAGACCTGGTTTATACTATGACTTACTTTAGGGGGACTTGGGTCAATAGCAAAGCCCCTGGAAGTTCTTAATCTGAAATAATGAGACAATAATCTTCGTTTCTGTTCACAGATCTCCATGTATTACAACATCCCACCTCCCCCTGACTTTTCTGCCTTCAACATTTCGACTCACACCATGTCCAAGTGTAACGTCAGCCGGCCACAGCTTATCGTCTTTGTGCAAGTCAGGTATGAATTGTAGAGAGTAGTATAGCTCAAATATGTATTATTAATCGAACCTACTGCCTCCTACTTCAACTACTGTTGTTATAAAATCACTGGCTTCAAAAATCCCCTGCTAAGTCACATCCTTTTGCCAGACTGGTACTGGTTATGTTTTTTGTCTAAATGAGTTTATTCTTTCTGATCGTTTGTATATTTGTGATGGTGCTCAAGCTATCAAGGCAGGAGGGATGAAACCAACATGGTCATTATCAACATTAAGCTTCTTTCTGGATATGTCTTGGATAAAAGCTCACTGGAATTGGTGAGTGCAGTTTTTCAATGTGCCAGCCTTATTCCTATTATCAAACATTAATCATTGGTCTTTGACAGATGAAGAGTGACCGGTCAGTGAAGCGAGTGGACGTAGACGAAGGATACATCAACATTTACTTAGACGGGGTACAGAGCATTCCTTTGTGGATTCAAGACAATTATGTTGGGCAATCCAAATTTTAGTACCAACAAAGCTATCATGTGCTGTTATTACAAAATAGTTTTCAAAGAGAATGATCAGGTGAACTCTCCTGTTGTTGGACAGAGGTAAACCTAAAGCCTGTATATTTTTATCTGCAGCTAAAGCGGAATGAGATGCAGATGTACAGTATGACCATTGAACAGGACCAGCCTGTGAGGAACCTCAAACCTGCTGTGGTCAAAGTCTATGATTACTACCAGACCAGTAAGAGACGCCTACAGACTTCTGTTCTCACTAAAGGCTGTACAATTTATTTGAATGCGACTTCTGTTAATATTTGGTTTGTAATATATTTTTCCTTTTTTTCAGGTGATGAAGCAGTCACAGAATACACCTCGCCCTGTGCAGAAAGTATGTACCTTTTTCATTTACTTACATTTTGTTAGTAGTAGTTTTAGGGACTCCAATCCAATTGTAAACAAAGGTCAAAAAGGAATTACATTTTAAATATGGTGACAATATAAAATTTTGTCTTTTGCAGGTGACAGTGCCAATGAACTGTAATGGCTTCAAGAAATCTTCTGCAAATTGGACAAACAATTGTAAAAACTGACCCGTCAAAAATTATTTTTGTGCGTAATATTTTTAATTTGAAAGATGTCTTTTTTTAAAATATTTTGTCCATTTCGTTTAATAGATTTTATTTGCTAGACTTGTCCTTTTTTTAGTTATTTCTGTATGATTTTTCCATTTTGAAGTTGCTCCTTGGTCACTGGATTCTTTACATACTGTACCTTTAACCTGTTTAACTCAAGAAACACAGTCGTAGTTCAGTAGCAGTACTTTTTAATAGATTTCATTAAATCCATTATGTTTGTGTGAAAGTGACACATACACGGTACCTATAACAGTATGGTCCGAATTGTAAATGTGAAATACAGCGTTTTGTCATGTCCAGAAAAAACACAATATTTGACTGAGTGCTCGGTGAGTTTCTGTGTGTGTCTTCTGCTGTACCCGTACAAAAAAAAATCAATTGATACATCACTACCATTACAATTTGAAATGTAACGTGACAATAAATTTTCTAAAATGACAAAAATAAGTAAAAATTGTACTTCTTTATACAATACGATTTCATTTTAATATTTAATTTTTTTCTTTATTCAGGTATCCTCTTTAATATTTATCCTCTTTTCACATAGATAACAATGTATAGCACTATACGTACACAGCCTTGCCTGTTCTGAAAGTTTGGTTTGCACACATTTTGACATTTTGTGCATTTCGAGGCAAGGAAGATGCATTTTATATATATATATATATTAAGGTATCTTCTTCACTAGTCTCTCTTTTTAGAAATAATTATGTCACTATTTCAGGCACAACATCCATAAATTATCATTATACTTTACAACACATGAAACCAGACGACAGTTCCACATGAGCCAAAACAGTATCACAGCGTAGTGTCCTCTTTTATTCTAATCACAAAAACAGTTTTTACTAGAAACTGACTTTTAACAGTGATGATGCCACGAATGTCATTTTCCTGATCATGCACTTACAGGCCTCGTCACAATGGGGATTCAGAGAGTAAATGCATAATTTAATTATTTTTTTGTTTGCAACTCCCCTTGTAATACATAGGGCTTGGCTAAAAGAACTACTCATTGGCCACTTTATTAGGTACACGTCTAACCACTAAATAGGAGGAAACATGATTTAGCCTTGAGACATGTTCTGGAAATGGCCGATGCGTTCGAGGTGATAGAAGGAAACCAGATAACTCGTTATCACCAAAAAGTCTTCCTAATAAAGTGGTCCGTGAGTGTAGTTCAGGACAAAATAGCAGTAAAGAATTATTCCATGTATTGCTCCAAATAAATGATATATTAAAATAGTACCTGGGAAATTTCAAATACATAAAAGTCTGAGGCAATCATAAAAAAAAAATTCTTAATTTTTGCATTTCCTTTTTGGAATAAATTGAAAATACATAAAAAAAAAAAAAAATTAAACACTAGATAAGTCCTTTTTGCACTGCAGCTGATCCGCATTGGGCAGTGGTCTCTTGGCTTTCACCATTTGCATTTCACCACAGTTCTCTAGATTGCCACTCCTTGATAGAAATGTCCGCTCATCATAGCCATTAGTTACAAGACAAATTCAAGGCACACTTCTGAATTGCATTATAGTTCATTCTGCGTGGTCCTGTAGTTGATGTGGTCATTGCAGCGCCCTCCAGTGGCAGTGTCGATATCTGTTGTCCAGCTGTGTGATCGCATCAAGTTAGCTTAAGGCTACTTGGCAAAATATTTGAGCTGCTTCTGTTGGTGTGCACATGTAAAAGAGCGATGGATGGTACTTGGCAAAATGGAGCTAAGTCAAAGTCAGATACTGCAAATGTTATTATGCATGTAGTTTGACCAATATAAAATCACATATGAACTATAGTGTCGTATTGAAAACAATTGTCATTTTGTGAATTGATTTAAGCTTTCTTTGCCAAACACATTTCAGAGATTGACAATCCACTCAATGTTTCAAGAGTGTTTACTAAGATTGATTTGAAAAAGATGAACTATCCAGTGAGTGGCAGTTCTGTGGGTAAAAATGCCTTGTTGCTCAGTTAAACCATCTTAGAACAAACAAAAATATGACAAAACATGAAGCATGTGGAAACAGCAGCAGAGTGCTACATTATTAGGTACAATGCATACCTAATAAAGTGGCCACTATGTACTTACACTTCTGATTTCATATTGGTCAAACCACACTGAAAACTGCAGCGCCTGAGTTTAGCTGATCTGGTTACTGAGCCTCAAAAGTAATATATTGATAATTACTACAATACACTGCATGTGATGTAGTGTCAGAAACAGGGTGAAACATATATATGGACAATAGTGAGATGTTTCTTGAGGTTTTCCTTCCTGATAACAGCGGCGGAGCACTTAAATGAAAACATTGGCATCGAGTCATTTGGCAGATTCCATGAATAAGTAAAAAAAAAAAAGACAAAATCATACAAAAACAGTAACTACAAGATCTCCATTTGGCAATATATAGAAAGGCTTTTATAGTCTTAATCATTGTTTACATTTGGTTTACTATTTACAGTCATGTGTTGAGCGTGTCTCCCTTTTCGATCCCTAAACAGAATCAGAAAAATAGAAAATGTGGTTGAAGAGAAAAATATAAAAATCAGAAAAGGGTGAAAATAAAAACAATGAGGAAGGCGAGTGAACAGTCCCAGAGATACATCAGTTCATGAATTGTGTGTAGCCCTCCGCGCCGGTCACTATCACGTCCATCCAGATCCTCATGGCCTCCGCCGACGGCGCCACCATGAAGTACAGTCTGTCATGGGTCTTTACACAGAACGTCAGGGAGGGGTTAGGGCTCTGAGCAAAACAGAGAAATGATTATTTACAAAATATCATTTGTGTGGTTGCAGCAATATGATATGATATACAAGACAAGTATGTGGAACTGGAATAAACCATGCATTTACACACCAAGACAATAATAGAAAAATACATTCTCTTTACATCAATAAGACCCTTTCAAAGTTTGTAAATTCCAGAATGTAGGCAGCTGGAGGCAAGACCATAATACATTTTCAATGGAGAAATTAAAATTAGTCACAAAATATTGCAAAAGACAACCACTTTGCCACATGTAGGTGATGTCAGAGCCTGGTTAGGAAACATTAGTGAATGTACCTCACATTGTATGTTTATTTAATGTACACATTAGTAACAGTTTTGGCTGATGGCAAAATTCATAGGTTTTACTGGACAGGTCCTTACAGAAATGTTGACGACCACAATAGTTTTGTCGTTGTAAGCTCAGAATTATTCTATTTCTCACCAACAATCCTACTTTTTTTTAATGTAACTCACTTTTGCTCCAGTCGCCTCCATGGTGACATTTTGAACATTCCAAATGACAAACATTTGAAAGGGTCTATAGTAGTCATCAGTAATAATCATGTTCAGATAAACTACCAAACTATGACAGTTGAAGAAGAGAAGAGGGGAGAAGTCTATTTAGAAAGATCATTGGCCTGACAGAGTACAATCTCACAGACTCTTGAGTGTAGTCTGCATGTCCTCCCCTTGTTAGCATGGGTTCTCTCTAAGAACTCTTGCATCTACCCACTGCCTTAAATTAGGTAGTGCTTTGGCCTCTCAGCAAAAGGTTTTGAAAATGATTAACTTTAGTGTTGTTTGTGTTGTATTACAAAATGCTAAATTAATTCTGATCACCAAGATTATTTTTAAAGTATCTTACCACTGTGACATAAACCCATTGTCTTGGTTTCTGAGTTATCTTCACCTGGTTTACCTCTACAAATCTGATCTCAACATCATGGGATTAACATGCATAGACAAAAATGTGAGCAGCCTACAACCCTTTTGGTCACATGGCTGGATTTAGCTGTTGCATTTCGTAGACTGATGAAAACTATGTACTGTACCTATGTCTTTTAAGCAGCCTAAAACATCTGTAACATGTTCCTGTGTGTAACATGTTTTTGTGTGTAACGTGTTCCTGTGTGTAACGTGTTCCTGTGTGTAACGTGTTCTTGTGTGTAACATGTTCTTGTGTGTAACATGTTCCTGTATGTAACATGTTCTTGTGTGTAACATGTTCCTGTGTGTAACATGTTCTTGTGTGTAACATGTTCCTGTGTGATCCATGTTGCCTTTCCTCCTCTGAACCTCACACGAATCTCTTTAAGTGTGCTCCACTCTCAACTTTTCCCTCTGTTATGTGACATTGGAAGTGACAAGCGAAATCAAAAGGTTCACACTTGATCAGAGACACACAGTTAGATAGTACTCAGCGACGGGCCGTCACTTTGGCAAACACAGAGCTACGGCGGCTTTATGATGTGAAAACGTGAAAGTCTTCAGTCAAGCAGCAAGACAAGAGATCAGCACAGATCATAAAGAATAGAAATACGTGAAGAAAAGCCACAGCTTGACACAAAGAAATAACATGTAAGCATTAGGGCTGCACAAGAAAGACATGCAAAGGGCGATAACTATGGTTAACTATGCAATCACATTTACTAATAAAACTTGGTGTACTACAGACTGAACCAGATAAAAAACTAAATCAGGACTAAACCAGGACTAAAACTAAGCCGAAATCTGGGCTAAAGTGAGGAGGAAATCAAAATGCTGAAGTGGTGGTGCACTCAGAATGACTGTACAAGCATAATCACTTAATTCCCCTGGATTTAGGTGGACTAAAATGTACTACTATTGTTTTCTGATGCTGGTTCAAACAGACCACTGGGATGGACAGAGGGATCATGTGGGATCAACTCACAAAACCAGGGTAGTTTTTAGGGACTTTATACAGTTCCTTTACATGCTTACTTCTCTAACAAGTAGAAACTGGGGTACAAACATTTTTATTTTTTTTAACAAACAGCATGAATACATACACTAGTGAGATTCAAGTTGAACAATATCTTCTGCGACAGCATCCGGCCAAAGCAAAAAGACAAAAGTGCACAAGCAGAGAATAAAAGTGTTGTGGAGAAATAAATAAAATGAAGCAAAGCAAACAGTGTCGTGAATGAATGGGGAGGTGACTGGGGAGAGGGAGGCATACCTTAGTGGCACTTCGGAGGTGGTCGTAGTACACCTCTTCAATGGCCTGAAAGTAGATCACTCCTTTAAGCTTGGTCTCGTGTTTATCTGTGAGAAAAAGTCAAAAGTCAAACATGTTATCTTTTAATGAACGTAAAAATATGGTCCGGACCAGCTAAAATCCAGGACTAAATCTTATCAAAACTAGGCACAGTTCTGAACCAGTTCTAAGCAAAGATCAAACTTGGTCAAAACCAGGATTAAATCAGGACTAAACTGGAACTAAACCAGGTCTAAATTAGATCTCTACGAGGTGCACCCCAGGACTAAACCAGGTCCAAACCAGGTCTTAACCATGTCAACACACAGACTAAAAAAGGTCTAAACCAGAACTAAACCTGGACTAAACCTGGACTAACCAGGACAAAACCAGGTCTGAGTCCACGTACCACCAGTAGTACATGTACCACAGTTTGAGAACCAATGATCTATACTAGGTTGAGGTTTGGGTTTGAAAAGCCGCATCAGTTCAATGTCACAATGCATAAATGATGTGCTAATTAGAGACAGGAGTAAAACTTTGATCATGACCAATTTATGTTTTTTGATGATGGATGGAAAAAGACAAGCACAGCACTTTTGGTCTGTTTTTTAAAACCAATGGGGCTCTCATTGTATTTTCAGACTTGACTGCATTCTTACGCTGCTCTGGTAAATGATTGCAGTTTGTTTCATCAGCCTCTGCAGAACCGCAGTGAGGAACCGGTGGGGAACTCAACGCCCCTCTCTACCTCCAGGCACAAACACACTCCACAAGCCAACTTAAGAGCAGTAGTAGGTGAAGACGCGCCACTTCATTTCGAGGAATAATAGTTCCCTTTTAAACGCACTGCTATTATCCACTAATGACCTCTTTAGCATTCAAACAGCCCCGTGTTTGCATCTCATTTGCGTTTGTTGTAAATGAGCCTGAACTAAGCCCGAGTTTGGGTATGATTAGCCCGGATTAGCTCGTCACCTCTCATTACAACTCACTCAAGGTCAAGAAGAGACAAGGGCGAACGCTGCATCTCAACCTGCTCCTGGGAGGACGGGGCGCCAAACGCATTTCAACTAACACCAAAGTAATCTCAGAACACCTCCTCGCTCTGGCTGGCTTTCAACAAGGTACGATTTAAGCAGCTTTAAGCGGAACCCTCTGACGACTTCAAAGGCCCTGACAGCCCGAGTGTCCCAGTGCTCACTGTGCAACATCAAATTACACCTCGCTGCACGCTTCATACATGAGGCGCTCAAGGTCTGGAGGACGCATGTTCAACTTAGTGCTCACAGACACGGTGCTAAACCCACACTCTGGAGTAAAATATATAAGTTCAACAGTTTACATTATCTCCTATACACACCACTCTAGTTTTATGGTGCTATGTTTTATTTAAGTACCATGTCAATTTTTAATGTATGTCAAGTTCCAAAGCAGCATAATCGCATTCATTCAAGGCCTCACTGACTCACTCACTGTAAGACATGCCTTAAAGCTCTTTTCTCTTTCAATATGATAGGGAAAATAGCATCATAGTATATTAGGTTCACTGGTAACACTTAAGAATAGCTCACCACTATTTAACAGTAATAAAGTATTATCCAAGAGCCTAATATAATAATAATGCACCAGTTTTTAGAGTGCTTTTATCAACACTCAAAAGAGGCTTTACAATTGCATTATTCATTCACTCCACAGTCACAAACAGTGGTGGTAAGCTATTTGTGTAGCCACAGTTGCCCTTGGGCTCAATGACAGAGGCATGGCTGTCAGTTTGTGCCAACGGCCCCTTTGACCCCCACCAAACACACAACCACATTCATTCATAGGCAATGTGGGTTAAGTGTCTTGCCCAGGGAGACAACGACAGTATCAGGCAGAGATTCAAACCCAATGTTAGTCTTGTTAGGCCCTTTTCTTAATGGATGTCAGAGGGAAATGCACATATCTTACAGAAGATGATGCCAGGATAGGTACGTGTTCTTACCAGCGTAGTAGGAGAAGGTTCTTTTGAGGCGGTCAAAGACAAACCAGCGCTTCTTCCATGACTTGATCTTGCCTCCCATCTTGACCAGGTAGCCCTTGCACATTTTCTCGGTGAGGATGAGGTGGTAGCAGGTGTCTACGTTGTGTCCCGATGACTCCACGTGGGAGCGCAGGTCGAATTCCTCTTTTCGGATCGGCAAGTATCGGGTCATTGGTCGGGCCTGGACACAGGTTAGAAAGAGACAAGTTAAATACAGTAGATGAATTTTAAAACTTTTGGAAAAACAATATAATCACTGCTTTATGTTGTAATGTAATATATGTAATGTAATGTAATTTATGTGCATACTCTATTGATTATTTAGCTTCTTGGACTTACTTAAAAGCTGCCATAACAAATACATTTCATTTTTGTGAGCTCTATAAAGTTATTTGATCTCTCCTGTCAGCTATTGTGTGTGTGTGTGTGATTCTGTGTAACCACGTGTTAAATTATACTTTGTCTTCAAGTCATTTCAAACTTTTTATACATTTTCTGACCTGAACAAAGTTCTTGGACCTCATCTTGACCTCCTTCTCGATGAGCTGCTGCCGATGGAGAGTTTCGTCTTGGAGTCTTTTTTCAGCCTCCTCTCTTCTCCTCCGCTCCTCGTCCAGCATCTGACGCCGGGCTAGACTTTCCCGTTCCTAAAAGCACAATGGATTTAGTTTGATAGGTTTGATACAGCTATGCACTGTTGCAGAGTTATTAATATTAACATTAGGCCACACACACAATGCTTCCAATGATATGTTCAGGTTCACAGAGATAAATAGGAAATAGTTTAATGCTGAAGACTTTCTGTTTAAAATGCATAAAAGTCTGCTATGAAAAGTGAAAAGAAAAATGTATTATTAGCTTTGTGTCATAAAAATGAATAGCATTATTGAATTGTCTATTCCATAATGTTAGCAGCAGACTTGCGATGTAGTCATTTATCATTTGGTATAGATTTATTTGATCCGAAGAGGTGTCCTTTTCAAATGCAACTTACTCGAGATTCAATAAGTCTGGCTTTCTCAAGTTGTGCTTCCTTCAGCATCTTCTCCATCTCCTCAATCTTTAGTGTGTCCACTCCTCCAACACTGTAGACAAAAACAAAACAAATAAATGATTTATGTGTGTTTGGAGACAATAAATAGTGCCTCATTTTGCTCATTAGATTAGGTAAATGTAGTCATACACACTTTGAAGACAAACCTGCTTGAAGTTTAAACAAAGCAGTGAAGTGGTGACTTTGAAGGTTTGATGATTATATGAAGTTCTTTCATACAGTTTCATTGTCTATTCATTCATTCATATTTTTTTATCATTGTGTCATGCATAAAAATATATGCCCAGCCCTTCAAAGGACCTACAAGACACCATCAATTAGACAAAAATGTTCGTCTAGAGTCAGACATTAGGTACAATAAAAAAAATGATTTAATTGTTTTTAAATTTAAAATTGTATCTAAAAAACAATTCTGCCATTTCTTCCAGGCTTTACCGATAAATGTGGCTTAAACTTATAAACATTGAAATTAAACAACCATTTCATCTTGTCATAATCATTGCTTTAAAACAACTCTTATATACTTTGTATAAGCATTTCATCCATCAACATAATTTTAAACAAATCATATCTAATGCTTACATACATTTATAATGGTTTGAATAAGCTACAATATCCAATGATTAGCAGGTCTTTAGCAAAAAAACATGCTGATGCCAGATGTCAGAGACTAGTTTAGGAATAACCAGATCACCACTTGTTGCTTTAAAGTCTACAGGCAACCATCTCTGAATGCACAAATAACAAAACATGAAGCAGGTGGGCTACATTAAAAGGCTACGCCGGGTTCCACTTTACAAGGTCAACCTATAAAAAGTGTTCAGTAAATGTAGCCAACAAACAACAATATAAAAAGTAAAGTTTGTACATTGTGTGGCAGAAAACTAAAATGCTGCACCAAGCAAATAAGAAGTGTTCAAAATGACAATGCAGCATAATGTGATATTCGAGTTATAATGTCAGACAACGGCTTATTTATTCAGGAGTCACGTCATTCATTACAGTGATGACCTCTTGACAGCTGTCAGTTTGTCCAGCCTAATGTCACCGGAAAACTACTTACTCACTAACTTACTTACTCTAGGTCCATGGCCCCACTTAAAATTATCTTTAAAATCATATGATACTCTATCATTTTTGCTGTGCTCCTGTGGAAGCTGTCAATCAGCCCAGTGCCACATTTTTAAATCACTACTAAGAGATGTGAAATTGGTCTCCGGGGAGTTGTAAAGTGGTTATGAGCAATATGTGCCGCTGCCTACTCACTGTCAGACTGCCACACCACACGGCGATGCCACACGACCAGATGGCACCAAATGAGCCGATGTGTTCACAAGGACGTGCCCCAGAGAGCAGAGAATTACACTGTGTTTAATATGACTTTAATACATGTGGTAGAAACTTTTTTGTGTAAGGTGCAAGATTTTACCATTTATACCTATCCAACGGGGTTAGGTGGTTTACATCCTGGACAATGGCAATTTAGTCGCAGGGCTGACTCACGGCAACATGAAGCGGACATGCAGACCAAGATATGAGCAAAGGTACAAAGCTAATAAAAGGCTTCATAGTTGGTGATGGCAGTACCTGAGCATACATTAAGGTTGTTGTATTTGTAGCTAAGGAGGCAGTTTACCCCCATCAGTTAGTGAATGAATACTACACTCCACTTTTAAGTGTTATGAGTGTCTAGAAAAGAGCTAAAACAAAAGAAGAAATAGTGCCGGAGGAAAGTAAACTAAATTTTGGCAGCTGAGGGTCATGTCGTATATAGTTTGGTGCCATGACAAGCCCCAGGACCACACTTTGGACATGACTGCTCTAATACCTGGACATGTTGTCGGGTGAGCAGGCGGAGTTGTTGCCCGTGGAGATGCTGGTGTCCATGCTGTCGGAGCTCTCCAGGCTGAGTGTGTCGTAGGCCTGCTCACGGGCCGCGGGCTGGTGGTGCAGGATGGAGTGGTGGTAGGTCTGGAGGGGCGAGCAGGAGGGCGAGGGCGGGGAGAGGGACAGGAGCTGAGGCTGAGACCCGTGTAGCGCATCCCACTGGCACTGAGCCTCCACTGCGGCTCGCTGCTTTAGCTCAGCCAGACGCCGCCGCTGCTCCTCTATCACCTGCTGACCTGGAAAACAATGGTTAGTTTGAAATTAATGTACATGATAGACAGAGATGCTAAGTCATGCAACCTCCAGTGAACCACATGGGATCTTTCTATGGAAGAAATAATAGAGCCAATTGCACAGAGGACTACTGCTATCAGTGTCTTCAAAAAAACATCCAATCCAATGTTTATCATAATACTTAAAACTCTGACGGTGAAGAGCAGAGCATAAATGAATGCAATGAATGAATAGAGATTAGAAGATCGTCGTAGCTTCATATCATGGTTCAATCTTCACCAAATCACCCACTCCAAATACAAGTACTCTAATAATACCAATTGGTTGCTCTACCATCCTCTGTTGCTAAATATATAATTTATTTATTGCGCTATACTTGAGGAATGTACTTAGATATGAATAGATCTCAAACAATTTCCTCTGACTCAGGTTAACCAGAGGGAACATGACTAAGCCTCTCTAAACTGAACCTTAGAGAAGTATTTGTGCTTGCTGGACTGTAGCACCCCACACCAAGTAACCAATGTACCAACACCATCCATGTCCCAAAACCACCGACCATGCACCACACATATAAGTAGCTAATATGTGCGCCTTCAAAACTCAAAAAGTCAACTCCTGAAAACAGCTCAGGATCAATATCACCTAAAGGAGGAGTTCACTTGAAGCTTCAGACATGCAAGATTTATTCTGCTGCAGCAAGATGTTCATAGAAGATTGATGGAGGCGAGAAAGAGTTCAATGCAACAGACAAAGATGAAAAGGGTTTATTGGAGAGAGAGGAGATAATGACACACCAGAGGAAAAGGCACACAGAACAAGGGTTAAGGAGACTGAAAATACTAAGGCTGGCCAAGTGTCAAGTACTGGTAAACGCTAGCTTTGATGGAGAAATCAATACAGGTAAGCCGTCTGTATGGTTTTACTTTCAAATTGGTTGAGAATTTCTTTTTCAGTTCAGTCTTTGGTCTTTGGCCCGTGTTGAAGTTGTCTTATTGGATTTTCAGTGTTCTTGGGTATCTGGGTAAAGGCTTCAAACTTGAAAGGGATTTTATGTGATAATTTCAATTTAGCATATTCTAGCAAGTTAATGTAGTCCCAGAACATACAGAAATGTATGTACATAGTCCCAAAGCTGTGTTAAAAAGAGAGCCACTGTATTATTTCTAGAAGTTAATATGAAACAATTGTCAGTAAATTACATTATTTAGTGAAGCAAAAGGCAAATTTAATAAAAGTGGATGCCCCTGGTCTGTCTACCTGCCAAGCTTCCCTCACCGCTGGTCTGTCTGGAGGTCAGGGGCTCTGTGGTGCAGCAACGCAGGAAGACAGAGACAGATGTGAGCAAAGCCTTAACACTACATACTGAGAGATAGGACCAGCCAATGAGTCTAGCCCAGCAGCACCCGTGGGTGGTAGCCATCTCGTCACACAACAGCAGACACTGTGACACACAGCTTTACTCTGATCCTTTTAGTGAGGCCCCATGCCTTTGTGTGGTCCCTCTAACACACACCATGTTTAAATAAACAGCACTCATAATGCATCACTGGTCCTGGAGATTCTTCTTCAAATCCAAATCTAAAGTCATCTTTAACAAAAATGAAATAGTGATAGATATTAATAACGGCTGCTTTTTTATGAACATCCAAGGGAGGTGATGTGTCCCGTGAGAGAATTATATCACACTTTGTTACAAGAATTTAAAACATGCCAATTAAGATTGTCTGAAACAATATGTTTGGGAATATATCATTTAAGTTTTATATTCTAACAGTGGTCTGACAGTAAGTAAAAACTAAGATCATAAAGGTCATTTCAAAAGCAGTTTTTTTTACCTTTCTGCTGTAGAGCCAGCTGCCTCTTAGTCTCGATGTCCTGAAGAGTCGCTGCTAGGTTCCTGGGTAGACTGCCAGTGCTGTTAGAAGCCAGCAGGGGGCTCTGCAGAGACACAGCAACAGATACTAATCAGTATCAAAATTCTACACAGCACATTATATGGATTTAGGAGGAGCCTTCACAGTACCTTAGAGCTGGAGTTTCGTCCCAGTGTGGCTGCTCCGTGCTGCAGGGGCGAGGATGAGCTGGACCTGGAGGAATGAAGGGACTGTCCTGGGTCACTGTCTAACTTTGAGCGAAACACCTGAACAGATAAACAAAGAGAATGAACATACATAATAATGACATAGTCACATCGAAACAATGAGGCTACACTGTAATATCTACAGATGCAGAAAACCATTTAACATTATACAGTCAAACACCTACTACATAAATGAATCTTCAATCAGCTGTTGATTTCACTGTGCATATAAAAGACTTCACACACAGAGCAGGCCTTTCATTTAAACACTCTTGGATCAAACTCACTTAACTTATTTCTGCACTCATCATGTACTACTGTAGGCTTCAAAGTCATAACTTCAAAGTGTTCAGACATTCACTTATTTTAAGTGACGGCTGGACGGTGGACAGTTCTTCAATTTTAATACCATTATGATTCATTGTGATTGTGAGCACTTATTTACAGTCAAAAGCCATTGTGAAAGTGTAAAGTTTAACAGAAACACACAGTGGGAAAAAGGAATAGAGACAGAGGCAGTACCTGCAGTGCTGCCCTGCGACTGGACAGGGACTTGGCTGGAAGAGGAGGTGGGCACAGCTGACTGGAGCCTGACATCAGCTCTTTGTACCAATGCTCTAAATCTAGCTTAGGGAGGCGAGGTCTAGAGGACTCTGACTGGTACTAACAGTGTAGAAGTGAAAAGGACAAGAAAAGGCAGAAAGAGAAAAGAGAGATTAGAAAGTATAAGACAAAGTGGGAACATTTGAAAACAGCCTCAAAAGCTGAAATTAATGTATTTTTATGAAAATAACTTCCTACAATATTCGCACACAGCTGCATTATCTTAACCCTCCAGCACTTGTATCCTTATTTTACATTTCTTTAGTCATTTTCTGCGGCAATGGCCTAATTATGATACAGACACATTCATGTTTTGCATTTTTATGTTTTACTTAACTTTAGATTAAGATTTTATGCATCTGAAATATAGTAAATGTGCATTCAGGTATCTACTGCAAGACTCAAGTTTATGGACATGGACAGTTAGAAGCTGAGGTGATGAATGGCCTTATGGTACATAATAAAATACTGAAAAATATCTTGGATTCAGATGGTGATCCAGGCCCACAACAACTACTAAAGGTATTCATTTGAAAGCATTGCTACCTTACATTACATATGACTGGTATGTACATAAAAATATAATTGTATATTTGCTATATTTTGATTGATGACAATATTTATGAACTGATGTCACGTGGATTTCAAATGAGCTACTATATATAGGTCATAATGGCAGGAAAAGAGGAACACACTAAAGGAACATACTAATTCACATGATTAAAACATCGTATTCATGGTTTGAGGTGGGAGGAGTTTGACTAACATCACCATCACGACATCGGACACACACCTCTACAGAGAGAGAGAGGGAAGAGCCTCGGGGAGAGGGAAGGCACGGGTAGGTGAGGTCTACTGCTCCGGACTGCAGGGGCTGCTGGCGAAGCGGGGAGGTAGGGGACGACTCCACTTTAGGCATCCCATACATGTGATTTAATTGTCCCACTGTCACATACTCCTTCATCACGCAGACACACAAAACACACACAAGGGGAAGAGAGATATGTCAGCGAGGCAGGCAGCAAGAGGGCAACATGAAGAACAGCAGGCTATAAAAGGCACATGCAGCAGCGTAATGGACACACAAGAACATCAGATGTCAGTGCGATGCTTAATTAATCTGTTTCTAAATTTAAAACAATGGAAACAGATTAGATTAAGTATGCTGCAAGTTTGAATTGCACAGCACTCAATCATATCAAATTGACATTCAAAAAGCATATAGAAAAACTGTTCAAATCATTGTCATCACATTTTAATAAAGTCCTGGCTCCAGTGAGACATTGATAAATACGTGTTGGTTGAGAGTGAATGAATACAACAACTTTATTGTCATCCCATTTATTAAGACCAACAAACGAACTAACTATAAGGAGCAAGAATGATAGATGCATGTAATCCTGAGATCAGCTGGTTTTAAAGATCTGTATGGTTATTGTGAGATGCTATAAAATATTTTCAGCATTGCAGCTAAAGTAAAAAAGTTGTCACGAGAATATCAACATTTTAAGCGCAGAATTAGTGGGCATATTTGTACTAAAGCGTCATAAGGGAGAAAGCTTACAGTGCAGACAGTACAAATCAGACCAAGCCAGTAGAGGGCGCAACATGGTATAGCAATAAGAATGAAAGGATCAGCATAGACGCCTGCTGACAGAGTCAACACAACGTAAATAAACACACAAACAGAAGTGATTGTACCTCGCAGGGAGTGGCTAACGTGGCGTCTATGGCGACACTGTGACCGCGTGAGCTGGGCCGACCGCTGTCACCGTGCATCTTATAAACATCCAACAGCTTCATGTACTCCTGAAGTACCAGCACCAGAAGCACGGTCAGACAATACTACGCTACTGTTTACTATGTCAACAATCCACATACAAATAGTTACAAGATCGCACACAATTCACCATAAAGATGCACACAACAAAATAAGACCAAACAGCAAACCAATCCAAAGCATCAAACACAGTGGTAGAAACACAGTAAGGTCCATATGTTATTTAAAGGTGACACACAAATACAAGTGATTAAGTGTTCAAATATTTTAGATTGAATGCATAGTACCATTACTGTGACTGCATATCTGTATCTCATCTGTATATAGTACATCCATTTAAATTATAGATACAGATTACAAAAGTGAATGACAATAAAGCATAGATTTTTTTTCTATATGCTGGTGTACATGACTTTGAAAATATACACAGCCTATAATGTGACACATACCCAAACCCATGGTGCAACCACAACTGAACCAAGTGCTGACATTGTGGTGAAAAAGCAAAAAGCAACAGCACACTTACAGCCACAGATACAGCCACAGTGATACTTGGACACTGACACTGGGACACTGACACTGGCAGTGATACTGGGACACTGACACTGAGACACTGACACTGGGACACTGATACTGGGACACTGGCACTGACACTTACACTTACAGTGAAACTGGGACACTGACACTGACAGTGATACTGGGACACTGACACTGGGACATTGGGACACTGACACTGACACTGGGACACTGACACCGATAGTGATACTGGGACACTGACACTGCGATGGGTGACCTTCTTCACAATAACACAAGAGTGAAGTGCTTCATGCAGAGGTGTTACCTCTGTGGGGCTGCTGGGATATAACTGACAGAGAGGGAAGGGGAGAGAGTAGGAACGAGAGGCTCGACAGAGAGGGACATCCTCAAACAGGTCCACCTCGCTGATATGCAGAGCCTCCTGCTGTAGAAGAGCACTTTTAATGCCTTTAACTCCAGTGTAGATAGAAACCTGATATCTAAGATGATGAACTAATTTTGTCCTCCTACATTACATAAATGCTTTTGACTCATATTAGTCAAAGTGTTAGTTAGCAAAATCAACTGAACAATCCATGTTCAGTCATGTTAAGAGTTTGTCAGTATATATACAGTAGATAGGGCATGTCTTACCTCTCTCATTGTTGTGGATGACTTTGGGAAGCTTTTTCCTCCAGTCAGACTGTGGTACCTCTTCTCCAGAGCAGACAGTCTATCCTTCTCCTGCAACACAAGGCAGACAAGAGCTCTGGTTACAAGCAACCGTATTCTGTATATACAGTACATTATTGTAAAAAGGGAAGTGTGAACAATTCATTTAGCTTTGCCAATATGGTCAACGTATAGAGTACGGCTATTTTAACGATGGCCATCTCACTGTGTTTCAGGTATGTACCTTCTGGAGCATCTGTAGAGTTAGTGTCCTGTCTTTGGCCAGTCGCTCACATTCCTGAGAGGCCTGCAGGCCCAGCTGACTGGCCTGGGTTTCCAGGGCAGATACCTTTTCCTAGAACATCAAGCAAAAGATGAGTTAAAGTGCATTCACAACTTCTTGTCTCCAACGATGTGAATGTAAGTTCTGAGAACTACGTTAAATGAATGAATGAATAATGTAATTGTAAAGTGTCTTTGAGTGTTGAGAAAAGCAATATATAAAACCGATGCATTATTATTATTATCATTATTATTCATCACAGAAGTACCAAAATCAATCCAGTTCAGCATCTTCGCTAACGGCAACGGTCCACAAAAGTTGAAAATGATTCGGTAAAACCCTTTTTGAGTTATTGCACAGCTTTAGCTCATTAATTCATTACTTAATAAATATTCATCATAGAATTACCAAAATCAAGCCATTTCAGCGTCTTTATGATATGTACTGATGTGTACAATTTGAAACTGATCTGGCAATTAGTTTTTTGAGTTATCACGTTCACACGTAGGATTTGCAGATGTGGATGCGGACGGAGGAGATTCCATAATATTGCAGAAACTTTTTGCTTCCCCAATAAAAAAAAAAATATACCAACTCTGACAAATATAAGCAGCTCAGGCTCTCACAGAAGCCTCATTGTTGAATAATGTAATTCATGCCTATTCTTATATTCCCATTTCCCCAAAATGTGTGAGGTGTTTCCCCACCTTCCTCTTGGCCACACTGTTGTGATATTCAGTCTTCTCCTGAAGTAGTTGCTGACTCATGGTCTCTCTCTCCTCCTCCAGGCTGCTCTCTCGCTCAAGCTGCTGGAACTCCAGGTCCTCAAACTTCTTGGTTCCTGCTTCGAGTGCCTCTCCTTCCTGAAGGAGGCCGCAGACAAAACCACGAGTTACATCAGAGTCTGTCTTCAAGAGAGCCGCTAGAAGCTTGTATAGCCAAGCAGACAGCCATAATGAACATGCTACTACTGCTGCGCAGGTTTAAGTTTGCTGGTTTGGGGTAAGGTTTACATTTTGATACCACCTCAGTGTCTTGCAGCAACAATCAACCTATCTGTATAGTGAACACTCTTCAGAAGCTTGCCTTTAACTGCCTGAAATTTCTGTTTTTCAGCATAGCTGCTAACATTTCCAAGCTCTACGTACATTGAACTACTTGTGAAATAAGCAAGAAGCAAAACAGAAATCAGCATCTAGATATCCAGAATTTAATATAGCTAAAATTGAGATATGAGACCTCTTTGTATTCAATAAGTTACACAACAATATCTCAAAACTGCTCTATGAGGTTCATTAATTCTTACTTTATTACCTTGCTGTAAACTGGTGAAAATAAACACAGGTCTGAGGATGAGAAGTCACAGGATGAGAGAGAGGGGGGTGGGGCTTATGTTAATTGATTAGTGAGCAGTTAAGAATTATCTGAGCTGGAGCAAACCATAAAAGATGCACATCAGATTCACACATGCATTGTAGCATGACCAAGTCGACCAGGGAAAAACATTTGAGCAGTTGATTGGAGCATTAACATACACTGTAGGTGTAAGTTCTTTAACACTTTAGCAACAGCACATCTTTGAGCGCGTTAGGAGGCCAAGTGTGCAGTATGTGCAGTCAGAGGGCCCCAGTCAGAGGTTAAAGATCACAGTAGCACTATGACTAAAGGCATGTGCACCGAGCTGGCAAATGTACATGCTCTATTCTAATGAAGGCAGGCTGACACTAGTTATGCCAACAACACAGTGAGCACAGCGATAAGATTTCCATAAAATATTGTGTATACAGTATGTAGTTGGTTTGTTTTTATGAAGCTAAATCATAAATTCAACCAGGAAGACTCTTCCTTCTCATTGCCAACCACTTGTTTCTATGGAGACACTGAGACACTCTCCTTCTCAACCAGAGTCTCATTCTGATTCCTCTAAACCTTGGCTCACTATCTAAAATGTCTAAATTGAAAGCGTCATGTTTTTCTAGTCTTTTCAACATCCATTTGTCTGGATACATCATTTGTGTCTCTCCTGGTTGAATTGTTTTTATATTTTGTAATCTAGGGACATTGGACCTTGGTGCCTTGCTTTCACTCACAATAACCCACCCTTTTGAGCTGTTCCTGCAACTGTTCGCGCAGGGACTCGGGGCAGTTATGAAGCTGGTTCTTCAGCTCAGCGTAGCCCTCCTGGAGGCTCTGCAGGGCCTGGCGTTCAGCCTCAACCTTAGCCCTCTCCTAGAAAAATACACACAAACGCACACAAACACGCAAACACACGCACAAACCAGTTGGATGAATGAGGGAGAAAAAGAAAAACACACTGCTTAGTACATGCCATGCAAATATAAAGCTGCAAGATGTTAGCATAAGACATGTGGCAGTTTTATGGCTTGGCATGGCATAGGAAAGAGTAGCTATACACTATACAAATTCAATAGTTTTAGTTCAATTAGCTCTATTAAAAAATGAATAATATGTGCTGGGGAGAAAAGTGTCCCATATACTGGTCCCAGAACTGGATCTTATAACAAAACGGTCCAGAGAGGCAAACCGGTTCTCTGCCAAACAGACACAAAAACATCTCCTCTGTGCTACCATATTTTTTTTGTTTATTTTCTTCCTTTTTTGCTGCCTATCTCTGGAAGCCTTTAAGAAAAACTGAACAGGACCAGCTAAAATGAAAGATGATGATTGAATGCTGACAATACTTCTACATGTATCTAGGCTTGCGACCGACAGAAGTTGAGACTGAAGGTTTTAATACATCAATCTACAGCAGATAGTACAGTATATATTCTTTATAAAATTAAGGATAGTTTGACTGACCATTAGCATTACAAGCTACTTAGACCAAGTGTACCATAGATGTTAATAGTACCATGTTAATGATAGAATTGAGAAGTGAAAAGCATGCAAAAATAAAGCACCCACAAAGCGAACCTAGACCCTAATAAAAGTCTCTATATATGCTTTTGATTGTAGTCAGGATCTTCTGACTAAACCAATAACCAACTAGGAAAAAGGCGAGATCAAAGACGTTTTTTAGAGGTGTGTGAGTGTCTGTGTGGAATAATGTATGAATGAAGCCTTTGTAGATACAAAGACTTGAAGGCAACAAATGTGATATCCCCACAACCCATTTCATTGCTTTTTATACCTTGTCTTTTTCTCTCTGTATAGCGCTCTCTAGTTCATCCAGTTTGTTTTCAAGTTGTGTGACGATGTCTGTTTCTGCATCAATCTGGTCCAGCTCGGCCTGACGCTCACCCTGAAGCAAGGCACGCTCCATTTCCGCCTGCAAGAGGGGACAATAACTATGATACAATCACCACTGAGACAAATGACTAGTATTAAGTGCACAACTAAGTCTATGTTAAGGGCAAAAAAGAGAGATATATGGATGAAATGAAAGCCAATGATTTTTCTGCCAGAATATCACACCGATTTTTTGATGACTGATCAAATTGTGACTTTTTTCTCTTTTAAAGTTGGCAGAATCTAATAAATGCTCAGCCTCTGACGTATGAATTGTATACAACACTATTATTATATCGGCGAAAACAGCGTGTCGCCGATATTATGGAATCACGTCGGTGCGCGTCCGCGTCCGCGTCCGCAGATCCTAGCTGTGAACGCGATAACTCAAAAACGAATTGCCG
>JAVQKC010116880.1:0-17840 GCA_036025475.1 Philypnodon macrostomus
GCAATGCGGGTTAAGTGTCTTGCCCAGGGACACAACGACAGCGTGTGCTTGGACGGGGACTCGAACCACCGACCCTCTGGTTGAAGGGCGAGCACCTACCCACTGCACCACTGCCGCCCTGGGCTGAATTAAGATCAAAGACTGCACAAAAACTAAACCCGAACCCAAAGAACTCCTATTTTGGACTAAAATCTAATTAGAGATAGAAATTGAAGCTTTAGCAACCAGAATACTATAGTGATTGGTGATATTGTGATTAAAATATATTGAAAACTGTATGTCGTCCTGGTTTGGTTGATTTAAAGGCCTGGTAATCTCCTTAAATCTGCTTTAAGATATACATACAGTTCTAACAATCTACCTTCCTGTCAGCCCAAGGTCACGAGGACAGCATGCCTTCCACCTACGACACCTTTGTGGCCAACAGCCCTCCATCTCCTGGCCTCCAGCATCTCACCCCACTCCCTCATCGGGTACGGTCCGGTTCACTCCCTCCAGTGTCCACCCTGGATGATAGACAGCAGATTCATAAGGGCATAGGCTCCAACCAACAGGCAAGACTTTCACTCTCGACAGCCAATAAACTGAAGATGATGAAACCCGAGGCACTGCACAGCCCATCTGCTCAAGAGCCTGGAGAAATAAAATATAAATATAATTTCGATACAAGAAAACATATTGAAGAAAAGTGGCTTTCTGTGAAATGTTGTTAGGCTTTTGGAAAGGCCCACAGAGAGAAGGGCTGGAGATGTCTGTAAATCACTTCAGTGTGTATTGCCAGGAGGGTACATAATTGCAAGAGTTTTTTTTGGTTTAGCACTATTTGTCACCAGAACACTCATCTGGATACATACAATCATATCTCAACTGCTGTCAACCCTTTAAACTCTTCACACACCTACCCATTAGTTGAATAGGCATTTGTAACATCTGTGCAAAAAGCAATCAAGTTGTTTAAATATACTTCAGCGCAGGGTACTTTACAAGGTACTTAACCATTTTCAGAAATTTTTGTCGGTGTATTAGCATTTTAGATTGGCTCGCTATTGCCACTGCTTGACTTAAAAACGGCCGTTAGCAAAACTTTGTAATTATGCCCATATATTTAGTCACAACTTACTAATAACAAATGACTTTTAAGTGTTTTAAATCTAAATTTAAAACAAATATAAGGGTGGAGCGCTATGGAGTATTTTTGAGTAGGCTAAACTAAACTTAGCATTTCAGTAAATTAGCTACTTACCTGTATCAGAAAAGCCCACACAACAGTAGAGGGGACAACTATATTATATAACTTCCACCAGTCTAGCCGTAATTGTTGTTTCAAAATAGGCTAAGTAATCCGTATTAGCTAATAATTAAATGATTAGCTTGTTTGTTTTTGATAGAAACTTGTCTGTGCTGCCCTCCAGTGGCCACGTCCAAGTACCGCAACCACATCAATTAAAAGCGTTTTTAAACCTACCTTTCATTCACGTTACAAAGGCTTAATTTATGTAAAGCCATAACAGAGAACCGTACAAGTCATAAAGTCAATGAAATAAAAAATAAAATGGTAACAATATTATTCTTTTGCATTGATGTTGCCGCCCCTCTTCTGCTTTCCACTGCGCCACCGTGAAGCTATGAATTATTTATGACCAAACTCCAAAGGCTCAATTTGTTTCTGTTGTCAGGACGGTGAACACATAATAACACTGGAGAATTTATGGAAATCTCCTAAGATGAAACTAAATGAGTGCTTATGGCGTGGCCGACCCTCTGTGTGTCTGTGTGTTTGTATATTAACGCTATGATCTTTTCACAGAAGCCGAGTCAGCCGAGGAGAAGCAGTGTCATCAACAGTAAAGTGGATGACAGTGTCTATGGTAAACATGGCTTTGGTCTCGATATGTGGGTTAACCCTTGCTGTTCGGAAAGATCTCGGAAGTTTGATAAAAAAAAGCAGGTCTAATGTGTTTAATTGACATAATCTAAGAAATCGGATTGAAGAGAAGTTACTTCTATATATTGTATCTTGGATTAGTGTAATGAGTTTATACAAACTACAATGAAACAAACCAAGACTAAACCAGGGTTAAACTAGAAGTCTAAGGTCTATTTATAGTAAACCAGGACTAAATCAGGACTAAACCAGGGTTAAACTAGAGGTCTAAGGTCTATTCATACTAAACCAGGACTAAACCAGGGTTAAACTAGAGGTCTAAGGTCTATTCATACTAAACCAGGACTAAACCAGGACTAAGCCAGGACTAAACCAGGACTAAACTTGGCGTCTATGGTCTAGTCATACTAGACCAGGACTAAACCAGGGCTCAACTAGAGGTCTAAGGTCTACTCATACTAAACCAGGACTAAACCAGGACTAAACCAGGACTAAACTTGAAGTCTAAGGTCTAGTCACACTAAACCAGGAATAAACCAGGGCCAAACTAGGACTTAAACCTAAACCAATATTAGAACAGGTCTAACCAAAGTCTAAAACCTGGACTAAATCTTATCCAGGTCTAAACCATGACTAACACATATCGACACCAGGATTTAACCAGGACTCAAACAGATCTAATCAGGCCTATCCCAGAACTAAACCACATCTTAACCAGGCCTAAGCTTAGAGATCTAATCCAGGCATGTAAACCAGACAGTTCTAAACCAGGTTTAACCAGGTCTGCTCAGGGTTATGGGCCTGAAAATCTATATTGTACCTCCATATTTCTAAAACCCTTTATCCAACCCTACAGAAAACCACATTATTATACCCGCCTATGTTATGTGCCCAGTTAAATGCATACTGTAGATAGCTTCATAACGTTACTTCTCTCTCTCCACAGATAAAATCAACACCGTTCATCACACGGCAAGTAAGTCTTTAAAACGTATCCAGGCGCTTGCAGGAGAAACCGTGTGTGCCTTTGTACTTCCCTCTCGTCTAGTCCTGGTTGCAATGCATTATGGGAATTAATCCTGGGGGAAGCTTGCATGTCCCTGGTGCCATGTTTTATGGAGCTAAGTTTCAGAAGCACTAAACGGCAGTCTTTGTATCTTTATACTCGTCGTAGATTTTGTATAATTTCCCCCTAGGTGCCTCTGAGAATGAAAGCAGCCAATCAGAGAAGGCAGATTTTTACAGCAAGCCCCTTAAAGGACACCATGTAGGTTTTCTTTATTCACAGCATATAATAAAGTGCGATTCCATATGTCGAAGTTGTATGTTCAAATCATTAGGATAATATACCATCTGTTTCGCAGACTTTTTGGAGAGCAGACAAGCGGTGAAGGTAAGGCCCAGACCAGATTTTTTCAATTAAATCATAAAATTACGTTTGTTCAGAAGATTTGTGCATTTACAGGTTCTGTGATGGATGACATGGAGTTCATGCTCTGCCAAAAATCTACAGGAATGTTCTTTTATGAGTTTTTTATTTTTATTTTTTTACATGTAACTAAATGACTGAATAATCATTATTATTGTATTATGTGATCTTGCCCATTGTTTAAACATTTCTATAAACTCATGTTATATCATAGTTATATACGTTTTATGTTATGCACAGAGCGGCTGGAACCTGTGAAATGTTTGAATGATACTGAATTAACTTTAACACGACAGATACATGCTGACATTATATACATCACTATATTGTGGAAATGTTATTTTCTTTCAATCATTTTGTTGATTTTCTAATTATATACTAACACTTATATTGTATTCATATTCATACATACATTCATTAAATCATGCTCAGAACAGCTGGGATATTGCTCACATCTGTAACCTTTACAATTAGTGAATATAAGTGAAATAGGGCAAAAGAAAATAATGATGATGATGATGATACAATAAAACTAATGGTGAAAATATTTTACATCAATTAATATTTATTTACTTATAAGCCTCCACAAACACGGCACAATGCACAACTGGGTTAGGATCCAAAAGCTGGTGAATTATGTTTCAGTATATAAAGATTATAACTCATGGTAAAATAATCATATCTGTGTTTCATAAAGACTGTAGTGAAATGATTCAGAAAAGAATAACCCAGTCCACATTCTCCAATTAAATTAGCTTGAGGATGTATCTAATCTCTTTTTCTTCACTAGAGGGCGCTTCACCTCCAAGTATCTCCTCTTCTCCATCTGTGAGAGAGAGAAAAACAGACATCTGGCGACCACAGAGGCACCTGCTGACCCCAGGCTGCTCCTATGCAGAAATATACCCCTACATGTTTATGAATGCTTATAAAGAAGTTCTGGTTCAAACACTACATAGAAGGCAAGAGGTGATCGGCCATCGCTCACATGCTCTTTACAATGAATGCGTTAGATTCCAGTTAGCATAAGCCAAGAAATGTCAAGTTGAATATATAAAAACATGCGCACACAGTCTAGCACGGGAAGCAGAGAGAGGTCCCATGTGGAAATAGCCGTACATAATTTAAGAACTATAACAAAAGACTATTTTATGGCACATTTTGAAGTTTTAAATGTAGCTGTCAAAAATATGGATTTTATGGGATATTAAACAGGACTAAACCAGGATTAAAATGGGTATAGAAATACAAGCCAATGTCAGGAATAAAATGAGTGTAGAACCAGGTCTATATAAAAGACTAAACCAGGACTAAACTAGGATCAAACCAGGAACATGTCATTTGAAGTTCTAAATATACTTGACAAAAATCTTCACAAAAGCTCCACAAACCTGAGCTCAACATCACTGTCTATAGGGCATTGTCTGCATGAAGAGACAGAAAGATGTGAGCAGCCTACAAGGAGGGAAAATAAATCTGTCTTTCAAAAATGTAATACAAATAGACATTTCAAGGCAAAGTGTTTCAGTCAATTTAGAAATATAACAAATGCGTCTTTTTTATAATGACATCTTTTCAAGTTCTGAATCTACCTGTTAAAAATCAGAATTTGCTGTGATTTACTGAAGTAGTCGGGGGTTGGCACCAGTTTGTTGGTATAGTGCGGTCCCGGGCCTGAATGAATGAATAAGAACTGCATGGGGAATTCAGTGAATGTACGGCTCAATCTAAAGCTCGAAAAAACCCTGGGCAGAGGCAAGAGATGTGTGCCAACGCAGCAGCTGGGTACACAGGAATAAACCAGATCTCAACCAGGTCTAAACCTGAAACAGGATTTATGCAGGTTTAACACCAGGACTGAACTAGGATTGGTCTAAACCAGGACTGAACCAGGATTTAAACAGGTCTAAACCAGGACTGAACGAGGATTGGTCTAAACCAGGACTGAACCAGGATTTAAACAGGTCTAAACCAGGACTGAACCAGGATTGGTCTAAACCAGGACTGAACCAGGATTTAAACAGGTCTAAACCAGGACTGAACCGGGACAGGTCTAAAACTAGGACTAGAAATAACTCAGCACTAAATCTAAACATGATGCAGTTTTGCTTTTTGTTGCACTGAAAATCTCTTTTCAGATGTCTGTATTTTGAGTTTTCTGCATTTGACCCATCCTTCCAGAGTTGCTGGGGCAATCTGACAAGAGCAGGGGGCACCCGCAGTGCAACGCACAGGGACCCTTTATCAGATCTTGAGCCAAAACTTTGGTCAGAACCTAGTTTGAGGCTATTGTGCATGTAGTACCAGGGGACAACCCACCCAGACACAGGGGGAATATGCAAACTCCACACATAAAGGCCTTGTCTAGTCAGGGAATCGAACCCATGATTATCACCAGTATGTATTTTGTTTATGGCTACGTGCACAGATCAAAAAACACTTCAATAAACCAGAACTAAACCAGAATGCAACTGACTGAACCAAATCTAAACCAGGAAAAAAACAATACCAAAGCTCGATTTTGAAAAAACCCAGGATGGAGACGGTGCCAACGAAGCAGCTGGGTCCACGGCGGGCACGGCTCTCTCTTCACTCATGCTCTTTGTGAATAATATGTATAATGCCGGCCCTACTTAGACCTGCCAGTTTAGCCTTTGGAGATGATCCGGCTTCAGGACCCCATGGCATTTCCAGGCATATGTTCGCCCGTCACCTGCTGTGAGTATTCCTGTCATGGCCGCCGCGATAGGCCTCCATTCATCTCCTATGCAAATACGTGGCACAAGAAGTAGATAGGGAACTACTGTAGCATGTGTCTCCCACGCCACGGCCCTGCGTTACACTGTGTACTGTATGTGGGCATCAAAGAGCAGGGATCAAACAGCTTTTCAAAGGAATCCTGTACTGTACACAGCTCAGAGCGAGAGAAGATACATTCATTTGGGGTATATAACAATGCATTATTTACATACATTTTTTCTCCTCTAATGTCTGATTTGAGTAGCGCATAGTAAAGTGCATTTGATTAAAAGTAGATTGAATATATATATACTCAATGTAGTGAGTTTTTGGGAGTGTGGTCTCTGATGTGGGGTAAACAAGCGTTTTTCGCTCATTATGTAAAAGGAAGTTCATTTGCGTATTTAACCACTAATTTGGATCGTTGGACCGCTTTGTTGGCCTTTTCAGGTCCGGGTCTTTATTATGTAAATGATGCAACATCAAGTTCGGTATTGCAGATGTATTTGATGAGCAAAAGACAGTTAAGCATCTCTTCTCCATTGTAATGAATGGTATGCTTTCCCCCAATGGAGTGACCGAGGCCTTTATTGTGGGTGTTTCCATGGTACCCACTGTTGCCGACTGTATCTATATCAGCAAATGCAATATCTGTAACACAAAAACAGCACGGCCTTTAATCTGACAAAAAAACAAAAAAAACAGCCTTGAATGAAAATGTGTTACATACATAATTATATAGAAATGTTAGCCCTTATGATTGATGATTGAACTTGCATCAAAATATTCTAGCCACAGCTGCCCTGGGGCGGAATAATGGATTCAAGTCTATGCCAACAATACCATTTAGACAGGTGTTTAAAGTTATTTACTAATGTATTTATTGGTCTATTTGGCAGAGTTAAACTTTAAATGTACTTTTTTATTACATTAAGTTATTACATGTATTTCACCCTTCACATTTACTATTCCTCGCTAGCCTCGCTCTGTCTTTTTCAGCCGTAGTTTTGGTCAGATAAGCAGAAGAGGACAGGATTATACAGTCAACGCACCAATAATACCATGTTATGACACAGCTCCTAACAGGCCGTGACTTTCTCCAACTGATAAAATGAAAAGCCGAGCCTCAGTCACTGCTGCTGCTGCTGCTGGGGCAATCCTCCCGGGAGTCCAGCTCAGGGAGAAGTTATCGGGGATAACTAGTCTGCTGAAAGAGCTCCATAAACATAACCATTCATAACTTCAACACACAGGCACACAATTACACTATAAAATTTCACAAGATAACCATACATGAAGATATTGAGGAAAATTGACTGATATACAACTTTTGATTTCAAGTCAAGGTAAAGTTGTAGTTAAAGGTGTAGTCCGTAAAATCATTTCCTCAAATAAAAAATGCATCAAATTGACCCAGTTCTATTATGTCTAAGTGTATCGCCCGTAGTCTGTAGAGGCCAGGGGAGGGACTTAAATAAAACGTGACTGCTATTGGTCATTTATTTGAATAAACTTACGCACCTTTAGGTCACAAACAGCTTTAAGAGTGTGCTTAATGGACTGTAGTTTTTTAATGGATTATATAGTCAATGTCAATTTGTGTAAAAATAAAAATTAAATAAAAATGTAAAGAATAAATAAAAATGTAAAGAATAAATAAATAAATAAATAAATGGCAACTTATTCTTCATATTTATTTATTTATTTACGAGACAGAAATCTAAGCTATAATCAGTTATAGTCTCAAATGTCAAATTAAGTGAACGGTAATTTGAGTTGGCATCACTTAATATGGTTGTTTTAAAGTAAGGTTGAGTTCAGTTTTTACAGTGACACACATTGGTCCCCGTCAGTCCTCTCTGTGGCCCCAGGATTAGAGCAGAGGATTGTGCACAGCTGCTTCCCCAACATCCCCCCGATAAAAATCAGGCAATTTCACAGTCAGTGGCATTCTTTCATCCCCTAATCCAGCACTAACATCCAGAGTACGGACGAACCGATGGGAACAAGCTGCTCTGAGTTCACCCCCCCGGTCAAAGTGGACACCTACGACCGGCTACAGAGGCAACAGTAACTGGATTTCAAGGGCTGTATCATGTCACTATGGGATTTTATGTCTAACTATGTGGTATGGCTGCCATGCCTTTGTCAGTCTGCCACAGGGCAACTGTGGTTAGAGGGAGATTGTATAATCTGATGTCATACTATGTTGTGTACTGTAAAAATTTAATCATTAAAAAAATCCTACTTTAGACCTGATGTACAGTACAGTAGGGTTTAATGCTATTTTTGTCTTGGTTTAGTCCTGGTTTAGACCTGATTTAGACCTGACTTAGTCCTGGTTTAGTCCTGGTTATGTCCTGGTTTAGACCTGATTTAGACCTGACTTTGTCCTGGTTTAGTCCTGGTTAAGTCCTGGTTTAGACCTGATTTAGACCTGACTTAGTCCTGATTTAGTCCTGGTTAAGTCCTGGTTTAGACTTGATTTAGACCTGACTTAGTCCTGGTTTTGACCTGATTTAGTTCTGGTTTAGTCCTGATTTAGTCCTGGTTAAGTCCTGGTTTTGACCTGATTTAGTCCTGGTTAAATCCTGGTTTAGACCTGATTTAGACCTGACTTAGTCCTGGTTTAGTCCTGGTTTAGACCTGATTTAGACCTGATTTAGTCCTATTTAGTCCTGGTTTAGATCTGATTTACTTCTGGTTTAGTACCTATATTCAAATGAAGTATGAATACAGATAACCAATGCATATCTTGCTAATTGCTGCAGACAAAGAAGATCCCATTTTTCTGATAAACAGCTCATCTCTCATAAAGGCCCTGACAGACCTAGTGTAACATATGCTCCCTGAGACTGCGCTCTGTGATTCTTCATATTTGTTTTTGCTCCAAAGTGATTCACTTTGCTCTAACCTCGACCTCCATTTGTGAAGCCATTCTTCAACGCAAGTTCAAACAGGGGACAAAAAGGTACTTACAGAAGAGAACTGATTTAGACCTAGTTTCAATCTGTTTTAGTCCTGCTTTAGCCCCCCCACCCCCCCACACCCTTTTTTAGACCTAGTTTAGTCCTGGTTTAGATTTAGTGTAGGCCTGGATTAGTCCTGGTTTAGTCCTGGTTTAGATTTAGAGTGTAGGCCTGGTTTAGACCCTAAATTAATCCTGGTTTAATCCTGGTTTATATCTGGATATTCCTGAGTTAGGCCAGTTTGAGTTCTGGGTTAGTCTAGTTTTAGTCCTGGTTTAGTCCTGGTTTAGTCCTGGGTTAATTTAGTCCTGGATTAGATTTAGATTGTAGGACTGGTTTAGACCGAATTTAATCCTGGTATAATCCCAGTTTACATCTGGATAGTCCTGAGTTAGGCCAGTTTGAGTCCTGGTTTAGTCCTGGTTTAGTCCTGGTTTAGTCCTGGTTTAGTCCTGGGTTAATTTAGTCCTGGATTAGATTTAGATTGTAGGACTGGTTTAGACCTAATTTAGTCCTGGTTTAATCCTGGTTTAGTGCTTGTTTAGAGGTTTAGTTCTTGCTTGATCCTCTTTTAGAGATTTACCCCTGGTTTTAGTTTAACCACAACTTAGACCTAGTTCAGTCCTACTTAATTCCTCGCCATTCCTCACCCCAAGTTCAAACAGAGGACAAAAAGGTTCTTCAAGAAGAAAAAATCCATATGAATCAAAAGTAAGTGGAATTCTCTGTCCAACCGTCCACGGAGAGGCACAGTGCAGCTCTGTTCTGCTGAAGGGCCGCGAGGTGAAAAGAGCAGGATACATCTATTCTGACATGTCCTTACACACACACATTCAAAAAGTCTGGACTAGCTGTGTTTGTTTTAGGCTAAAGGATGCTAGACAATTTATAACATTACTTTTAGTCGAGCTATTAAGTGCTTCTTGTTGAGAGGACATTTATACAGTTAGAGTTCAGAATGGACATTGGGATATAATCTGGCCACTTTATTAGGTAGACCTGTTTTACCTGCTTCTGAGATTAAAACACAAATGATCCCACTATTGCACCTTACCTTAGACTTCATTTAAATATATTCCGTACCTGATAAAAATTTACAAAATGCAAAAATGAGCATTCAGAAGCAAGTCTAATTATTTGCTGTGTCCTTGGGCAAGACATTTTACCCTCCTGGACTACAGTATGTATGAATGTGTTAGTGTGATTGCCGTGGCGTATTTTGTTGGTGGCAGTCCATAAGTCACACGGACAGCTTACCCCCAAAAAGGAGAAGTTCTGCGAAAGTCACAATATAAATCTGATTCACTAGTATTACTGTCAGGGGTTGTAGGCTGCTGTCTATCTCTTCATGCTAATCCCAGGCAGACTCGGTGAAGTTGAGATCAGGTGGAGCTAACCCAGGTAAAGATACTAACTAGAAGCCAGGGCAAAGGGAACTATTGTAAGATACTGTAAAAATCCTGCATCCAGACAGTGGTCAAAGCCCTATATATTATTACTATTGGTTTTGAAAGCATTGCTACTTGCCTATAAACCACTTGCGCTGTATCTGTAGACTAAACCATACATAAAGGCGACATAGCGGCCCTGGGAAACGCACAGTTAGCGTGTGATGGATGCTGACTTTAGAAATCCGCAGTCGCCTCTGTCTCTTTTTAATTGTGATTTACGCACCGAGCTAAGCGCTTCTTTGACAGAGGGCACCATGGTATGTTTTATCTGCTCTTTGAAACGCCTAATGGATGTACAGTAGATAATTAGAACAAAGAGGCCTCCGGTTTGATCTCCAAAAGTCGAATTGTGTTTTTCCTGAGCCTCCCTAAAAAGGAAGATCAAAGGTCAAAGAGTGGGGTACATGCACACCCATGGGAATCAGACGAGAAGATCGCGACTTCGACACGGCTTAATTAATTTATGGGCTGTTTCGGATTATTATAGAATGTAATGTAGAGCGCTATCTTCATGTAATAATATTTGGGATGAAAGCTCAGCAACAGTCAAGATGTCTGCAGAGGCTGGGGGTGATATGTGAAATGTGAAGATATATCTGGTAGACTTATGTAATAGTGTTTATGTAGTGAGGATAACGTGGACTGGCATTTATCTACAGCACAGGTTAAGCAAGTTAAATCTTTATTAAACAGCTTTGGAGTCAACGTGACGCCTAAATGAGATGTTGTGGGGTGAATGAAGCTTCCTTCACCTCCGGCTTGTGTTTTCTAGGGCGAAAAAACAACACCCTCGTCTCTCAAAGTACCAGGTCAAATCACGTGAAACAGAAATAGCTTTATTTGAGGCTTTTACCAAATGGAAAGTGCCCCAAACAGATATACTGATGCAGAGCTGGTGTTTTTGTGGTTGAAATTGAAAGTAGCATTGTGATCAAGTCTATAATTTCTGCATTAGGGCAGTGGTAATAGTGAATGTAGACAAAAAAAGGTCATTATAATGTGTTTTTCATTAGGTAAATGAAAATATGCCCGAATTTGAGTGTGCTTATTGATACAAAAAAATAAATAGTCCAAAATAGTCTTCTTTATACTATGAAAACTACCAAAAATCAATTGAAACCAGTCATTTCTGTTGGTAAACCAGTCCACAGCCAGCTCCATACCCCCCAAAAAAAACATCGACAGACAATTACGTCGTTAGCAGCAGCCCCCAGTGAACATCTCAGTTGAAGGTCAGCCATGTTTAAGTGAAGGACAGTAGGAGACAGTGGCTCTACATAACAAAGATAATGAAGAGCTGGTGAATGGCACACACTGTTTTATATAAAGTGGATACGTCTTTGTGAAGTGAAGCCTGGCACTGTCCCAGCTCTAGACGTGGATGGCAGAGCGTCTCCATCAGAGAAGAGCACTAGAAGGTAACGCTAGGATTAAAATGGGCACTGCTGGCACACACAGGCGGGCACACTGGTATTTTTTTTTTCTGTTTTTTTTTTTTCTCGCTAGGCCATTGTTCCATATGTGCTCCACCTGCGCCTCTCACAGCCTCGCGCCAAACACACGGCCCGGCAGGCTCGAGCATCTGAGCTGATTGGAGGTTGCCGTGGAGACGCTGGAAGCCGGCCGCCATGCACTACAAAAAACTAATATCTAGATTAGTTAAAAAGACTTGATGAATTTGGAATGTGAATCGGGATTCGAGACTATTCTTCAAAGTGGCACAAAATGTCTGCCAACCGTGTGAAGTGGTGTTTGGCAGACGTTTTGTGACACTTTAAAGAAAATAACTTAAATTCCAGATATGAATGTTGATTTGAGTGGTTTTGACAAAGTTGAGATTTTTTTGACTGTTTTTCAATAAATCTAAACTATAGGACAACTTAAGTCACATTCAGATTTCAATTCATCTTAACTAACAGATATCCCTATTTTTTGCAGTGAAAAAAAAACTCAGGGAGGGAGGGAGGGAGGGGAGGGAGGGGAGGGAGGGATGGGGGGGATGGGGGGGAGGGGGTGCACGCCGTAAATCTCAACATGGTATTTTTTTAATTTAGGAAATTGGCAAAGGAAGTGTGGTGAATGAATGGTCGTTAATAATAATTCACATATGGGACAAAACACAATTAGGCTGTTTTTGGCTACAGGCAAAGAGCACGCACGCCGCCGTGATCTCATCAAAGGCACTTGAGCTCTCCCAGTAGTCCTCCTGAGTGTGGAAATACCAAGTGTCCATCGAGTAATGATGTTGATGGAAGCAATAACAGTGAAGATTTAGACATCAGTCACCAACTCCTGATCATCTGAATCAATACAGAGACAGTTCACACATTTTTAGTCCAGATTTAGTTGGTTTTGAGATTTGAGATTGGGACATGATTTAGTCCTGGATTAGTTGTTAGTTGTCCTGGTTATGTCCTGGTTAAGGTTCCCAGTTTAGAGCTGGTTTAGTCCTCTTTTGACCTGTTTTAATCTTGGTTTGGTCCTTATTTTGACCCTGTTTAGTGCTGTTCTGTTTTAGATGTGCCTTTGTTTTGGTCCTGGTGATGTCATGCTATAGACTGCTATAGACTTGATTCCTGATTTAGAGCTGATTTAGTTTTCTTTTATATCAGTTTCAGCCCTGTTTCAGTCCTCTGGTTTACTTTTAGTCCTGTGCTCTGGTCCAGCTTTAGACCTCGTTTACACCTATTTAAGTCCTTTTTTTGATCAGGTTTAGACCTAATTTAGTATTTTGTTCATATTTCCTCCCAATGCTGTACTGTTTCATAAGCTTTTATTATTTTTTTATAAAGTGTGGGGAGCACAGCAGAAAAGCTCACCCGTAGATTTTAATAACACCATGGCGACCGTCCAGCTTTAACCGAGCGCTCTGATTGGTTGATCCCTTCACACCCTGGCACCTGGACCAGTATAGGGCTATGTGTGTATGCGTGTGTATGTGGGGGGTGAAAGAGTGTGTGTTATTGGTGCCCGCACTATCAGAGGCGTGACGTGACGAGAATCAAAGGCCTTCACCTGCAACCATGTGAAAAGAAAAAATCATTAAAATGGTTTCAGGCCAAAAAGCTCTTTGCATAAAATCCAAAAACTATAATTTTTTTGGGAAACTTCAAAGTACAATGAGAGAAATTCTTGGCTGGGTTTTTCATACAGCAGGTGTGAGGGAGAATACGATGTTTTATTCCTGGTTTGGTCCTATTCTTGAACCAGTTTAGTCCTGTTTTAGATCTGCTTTAGCGTTGGTTTAGTCCTCTTTAATAAAAAAATATATATTATTTTTGTGGAAAACTTCAAAGTACATGTGTTTTCACAGCAGGTGTATACTATAAGGCCTCTCTTCTTCTAAAGACAGTGAGTTTGCAGACAAAGCCTCAATGCTTGCTGTAGTGACCCACGTATTTGAACATGATTAGCGGCCCCTGCAGAAACCGGCTGTGTAAATATGATATGTGTGTTTGCCTGTTTGCTGTCATTCATTTGAGCATTAATCCATAATCCAAACTAAACTGGCGGTAAACAGCCCGGTGTTGGTGCTAGTCTGATTGTTCAGCTGTGATCAGAGCGGGTTAATGTCGGCAAAAAGAAGCTTTGATTCCAGACCCAGGAACAGATTTGGGACATTTTATCAACATTTCAGCATCAAATCAAAGAGATTAGAGTGCTCAAGATGGCCACCTCGATGTGAGGCGGAGGATGATCCACAAGTTAGTTTGTAGCATTCTGTTTTGAAGGTAGATAATAGGTATTTGGGAAAATGTGTCCTCTGCATTTGACCCATCCACTGGGGCAACATGCCAGGAGCAGAGGGTGACCACAGTGCAGCAATCAAACACCCATCTCTAGATCTAGCCGCAGGAATAGCCTATTTTGGAGGAAACCCACCCAGACACGGAGAGAACATGCTAACATCACACACAGAAAGACCTGGGTCCTGCTTGCTGTGAGGTGACTGTGCTAACCACTTTGCCACTATTTCCTGTAGTGCATAGATTTATACTGTTTTGATAGTCTTTCTATGTATTGTATTTAGAGTCATACTTAGGTTGGTGTTGGTTTAGTCTTGGTTCAGACCTGGTTTAGTTCAGATTTGGGGCATTTCTTTAATTGTCAAATGAAAGAGTTTAGCTATTTGATCTCAAGATGACCATCTCAATTTGAGTTGTTTTGATTTGAATATAACCTTTCAGAGTCATTGAAAAAGCAGAGTAGCCACAGACAAACTAACCTGCGGAGGAATTAGCCACTGCTCCTAAGCACCCTCTCAAACCCAACAGCTTGAACACACAAAGGAACTCCACGGAGGAGGCCTATTAATCTTCCCAAAGCTGGAAAAAGCGCAGGAGTCAGGCGCCCTTGGTTCGGAGTCCGGGGTGCAGTAGTGGGTAGGGTCCGCGGGGTCACTTTTGGCCCTTGATCAAATAGGTGACTGTGGCGTGAGTGGGCGCAGGTTAAGGTTTACCTGTGGCCTGTAGCAGCTGTCAGAGCGAGGCACTGCTCTGAGGAGGCCATAGTGCATCAACCCTTCTCTCACATCAGTCAGAACTAAGGCTGCTCCTCCATCATTTAAGACCAGATAAATGGGGCTGTCCTGAAGAAGAGCTGTGCGGGGAGCCGCCTCTCGGTACCACCACCATGCTCGTTTGTCTACTACTTTGTATAGCGCAGTAATAAAACAATAATAGTGATAATATACATATCATAAGCAGGTAATAATAAAGTAATTATGGTCAATTTCCAAGTAATTTCTATGTAATTACCAACCCCAACACATGTTTGAGTAATCCTGTGTTATTTGGGGCTACCTTGGTTCTCCTCCCTCCTTAGCCCCTGGCCAATCAACAATCAGCTCAAAAAGAAACACACATTTTTCCCTGACCCTCTTGTCATATAAAATGTGTGTTATGCCATATCCAATCTAAATACAAGAGTAGACCACCCACCATATATAACATTTACATATATTCATGTATCTTCAAATGTATTTTAAAGTACACACATACTATTTAATGTTAATCAATTCAAACCATAAAACATCCAACCTCCCACACATTCATTCATCATCTGGTCTTATTTGACATATAATCATGGCCATATTTTTTGGTTTTGTCAATGGATTTATCATTAGCATTGTTTCCTACTGGGTTCTCTTCAAATCTCTTAAAGGTGCAATTCCCCAAAACTTGCACTGGCCCTATATAAAAAACTAACTAAACATAGATACATGTTAATAATGAATTTGGCGCCCCCGATGGCTAGTAATGGGGGCAATAATATAGGTGTCTTTATATGGTATCTATATTCTATATTCTGGAAGTTTTGTGCCCTGACCCAACCACCATCACCACATACGCCTCCTATGGCCAATAATTGGGGCAGTAAATCTTCATCAACTTTTGTGTCAATTGCCCTGTCCCAGTATAGCACCCATACACAGATGACACTCGGACTATAGCTGATAATGACTTTTGTGCCTCCTATGGCCTGTAATTGGGGCAGTAATGTTATGGAAATGGCCCGCATGTGCAGTAAATAAATCAATCATCCAAAGGGGGCCTTATCTATCACCGCACATTTAGGCAGTCAGCTCCTATGTAGGTTAATTAAGGCACAATGACCGAGGAGAGCCGCCTGGCACTCATCCCGCTCATGTTTAAGCCTCCTCTAAGGCCCGCTGGATCAAAATTTGCCCATATTCAAACCATGAACCCCCATCTTCTTCCTCCCCAGCTGAATACATAAATCATCTGTTATAGGGCCTTCTCTCAGACCCTTAAAATTCCACGAACAATAGTGTTTGTCCGCAAAATACCCGACATAATCGCTGGACGGTCTTCAAAGCGAACATGGTGTTTTCTTTTGCACTTATCTGAGGGGCATATACGCGCAGATATTTTTATGGTGTGAGTGAGTTCAGCTGGTTTTTGGAACAAATCAATTAAGATGTTGTGCCATGTTCAGCGCGGGATAGGGGATAAAATGGTGCTGCAGCTGATTCGCTTTAATGTTTTGGTCTGAGAGCTGAGATAAGCATGAGTGGCATCTGTTCAAGAGCTAGAAGGAGAAGAAGGGGAAAACCAAAGATTATAAAAGTTTGAGGGAGGTATGTTTCGAAAAAGGACGTAGGGTCAAAATCCACACCTGCATACAGTCGTTTTACCCAATAGGAAGAGAGCGTCCTCCAACAGACTGATTACAAAATGGGGCCACAGTATAGCTCAGATGGTTGTCCACTAATCAAAAGGATGGTGGTGGTTTGAGTTTGTGTCCTTGGGCAATGGCTAATTCATACATTCACTTATCTGAATGTATCAATTAGCCATTATGATTGTCTTCATGTGTGTGTTTGGTGGCAGTCAGAGAAGCAGAAGGTGTGGTATGGCTGCCACATGTCCATCAGTGTGCCTCAGGGCATCTGTGGCTTTAGAGGTAGCTTACCACCACCGGTTTGTGGCGTGGATAAATAACGCAATCAATTGTGAAGTGACTTTGAGTGTCTAGCCTGTCTTAAATTATGATAATGCATCAATTTTATATAGATGCATTATTATTTTATGCATCTATACAATTTTATATAGATGCATTATTGTTCTATGCATCTATACAATTTTATATAGATGCATTATTATAATTTAAGACAAGCTTTGTCTCATGTCAATAGGCTCAGTAATCAAAATAAAACCTTTAAAATATAGTGGCATACATGAACACTACCAAAGAGTGCTTCCTCCAACGGATCGATCCAAAAAGCTTGTAGTCAGCACTAGTGTCATCCCATCTACCACGGAGCACGAACCAGGCCCCTTCACGTCCTTGTGGCCCTCGCTTGTCACTGATAACAACTGTATCTCATTATCCTTGTTGTTGGGAGGGGGACGCGGAGGTACTATAGCATTGATCGTAAACACCATCCTCCTCCTATGGCTCCACAAAGAGCTACTCGACCACAAAAGACTCTCTCGCTCTCTCTTTTTCCAAGCCTTGAAACTCAGCCAACAGCTCTATTCATGTCACCATGTACAGCAGATGTCTGAGTTAGCCTATGGAGGATATACGTCTACGTATGTTCACAAGAGTCAGACTCTGAAGCCATCTGCACCAAGAACAGGAGGAGAGATGGCATCGTGTGTTGGCAACCGAATGGGATATTGTCCATACTCAGTGACTAACAGAAACATCACAGGCGCCATGTTGGTAAGGAGGTAAACATGAAGTGCACTGACGTCATCCGGGTTTGTTTTTTTGAGAAAGAGCTCTACAGGGATGGAATATATTAGAACAAGCAATGTTTTGAAATAATAGTTACTTCAATTGGTAGAACTAGAGGACTCTGGGTTTACACAGTAGTAGTAGTAGTAGTAGTAGTAGTA
>JAVQKC010116892.1:0-15366 GCA_036025475.1 Philypnodon macrostomus
ATAAGGCGTATTTTCAGTTGTTTGACACTTTTTTGTTAAGTACATATTTCCACATGTGTTCATTCATAGTTTTGATGCCTTCAGTGTGAATCTACAATGTCAATAGTCATGAAAAGAAACTTTTGGTCTGTACTTTATATATAGAAACTTTTGGTCTGTACTTTATATATATATACAAATCAAATGCTGCAGTTAGTTCTGGAGACACCAAAGGGATAATCACTCCAGCTATAGCTAGATTCTGACCAAGATTCTGGCTCAATCTGGAGATGGGTTGCTGCACTGCCCACTGCTCCTGACAGATTGCCCCAACAAAACTGAAAGGATGGGTCAAATGCAGAGGACAAATTGCCCTATAGGGACAGCTAAGTGTAGTCTGGCAAGCCAGACTCTCTCTCTCTCCGTTGTCCCCACATCAGTTGATATCTTTGGGCGGGGTCCAATCAGAAAAGACCAACAAATAGAAATACTGATAAGCAAACACAACAGAAGATAAACGTGTTAAATCAACATGGTGTTCAGCGAAGTAGAGATAAATGACCTGCTGTTAAAACTTACAGACGACTTAAATAAACTCTTGTTACTCCTGCGTGTCATCTGAATGTTTTGGAGAGACAGATGATGCTGCAAATCAACCATTCAGGCTGCATGGAGATTTTTGAGGAAGTCTCTGTGAAGGGGAGGGTCACCAGACTGAGTCGCTCTGTATAGAATATACAGAACTCGTGCCTGGCTTGCCAATCTAAGTAAAGTGTAACTTAATTTTAAAATAGTAGATAGATTTTGTTTCCGATGTACAATTTTACCATATACCTCTTGAAGCTCCGCCCAGCTCTCTATATCCGACCAATCATAGCATTTCTCCTCATTATTGCTGGAATCACACATTTCAGTGGATTGTTTGCAAAAGCAGATGTAAAAATGTCTTCCACTGTGTTGATGAATGGCTGGCTGTGTCTTCGAGTAAGCACTATCGCACAAGCTGACCTAGATTTTTTAATTGCTTATTCTCACTTATGTAAGGTGAGTCTATGATGAATAGCACATGCAATATTGTGAGTGAAATGTATTGTGTTGTTTTGAGGAAGGACAACTTCTATTTTACTGTGAGAACAACCAAAAATATATGATTTTAACTGCCTGAGCCTGAAAATCACAAGTCAGGAGGAGAAGACATTGACAAAATGGTGTTCATGTTGTGGAATCTGTATGACCTAAGAGCAAGCTACTGTAAGTATCTTTCTAGAAATTGTTATACTGTCAACAGAAGATATAATACTGTTTCATTACGCAATCAAATATATTCAATAAGCTTATTTATGGAAAAGCATTTCTCCTTTTGGCTGTTTGGTTCTTCTGCAATCCTCCTTTTTTATACTTACCTACAGCAACAAGGAACACCCTGCACAATTAACATTAACAGACAACCATTCACTCACATTCGATTACCAGGGGCCATTTCAAGTAACCAATCCTACTGCACATGCAGTTGTTTAGATAGTGTGAGGAAGCTTTACTCAAATGCTCTAACCACCACACCAGTGGGAATATACCTTGACCCAATGCTTCCATTGTCCATTCCATGTCATTACAGATCCATAAGAACTCTACACAATTGTCAATGTCCGAGGTTTCGAAGACACAAATCCTTCTTTACTAAGCCAAGCTTTTTAAATGTAACTCACTCATTTCTGCCATTTCAGTGAATTGACATGTTTATATCCATCACTATATCAGTAACTCCTTCTTACTATAGGTTGTATGATTGGTGTTTGGTGGCGTCAGAGGCACAGAATGACAGCCATGCTGCCCTGCCGCAGGACAGCTTACCACCACCAGCGTATGGATTGTATGGAGTGAATGAATAATGCTATTGTAAAGCCCCTTTGTGTGTCTGAAAAAGCACTATATAAAAACCTATGCATTATTAGAGGAATAGAGATATCTTTAATGTCTTTATTTAGCTCTATTGTTAAAATTATTAGAAATCTCACTTCCTGTTTCCAGTGTCAGTTCTAGATCACGTATGCCATACCACATCACATAATACTTTGCACATGGGCCTCCCCATCTGCCAACTACATCGAAAATCTCTGGCATTATCCCCATTACTCCGTGAACCGCTCTCAGACCAGTACATTCAAATGACTGAATATGGCAGCTTCAATTGCTTGTAATGAGTTTGAAGAAGTGGTTCAGACAATGTGCATTCCTTTGTGCTTTTTATCGTCCTGTTCCCTCCTGCCGACAGGTTTGAGAGAGAAATGTTCTTTTAAAAAAGAATTTATAAGGATTTTTATTACATATATATAAATATATTATAATACATTTGGTAGGCGCAATATATTCCTTTTTTGTGGATTAAACATTTAGATATTAGGACCTGATATAGACTATTAGTAAGAGTCTAAATATACTTTGAAACTCCACTAATTGATTCTTGATTGGTGGTTTGACAACACAAATCTGTGTATTTATATTTTAGTCAACCAAGTCCTTCCATTTCACCATTTAAATCATCAGAACAAAAGAACAGCCCTTCAGAGTTCAACGTTGTCGATATGAAGAGGCTGATCTGACCTGTATGTCTGGTCAAAACCGTTAGCGCTAGCATTAGCTGCGGGGCTCCATGTTCTGCGATGGTTGAGATGAGAGTGTTTTGTAGCTGTTTCTTCAGTGAAAGCCCTTAACTCTCGGATCAGAGGCGAACGGATCAGGCCTTAACATCGAGCTCTGGCTTTGGCCCAAATGCTCTTCAACCATCTTCAGTTTGTTGTGATCATCTTCAGCCTCCAGCTCACCTTATGGTCTCAAAAAACAGCCCTAAATCATTGAAGACAGGCACACAGTATTACAAAGATGTATCTACACTGGTTTAAAAAAGGTAGAAACATAAAAATTCTCCTAAAGCCCAACAGAGCAAAATTTTTAATTACAATTTGAAGGATAAAACTTTCAAATTCAGAGATTCAGTTCAAATGAGCCTTGGCACGGGATCAATTTGCCTTTTGGCAAAGTTTCTTCTAAAATTAAAGTTAATTAGCCTCGGCAGATAAAGTCTGGTGGTGACAGCTGTTGATTCAGCTGCGGAATAATGACAAGCCCCACTCCATCCAACGGTACATCTGCTTTATACTGGTATTACACACGCATTCAGATGAAAATTTGTGTTTTAGAGAAAAATTAGGGAAAATAAAAAGAGGTACATGCTCCCGTAGGCAGCGTGTGTTTATAGTGTCTGAAACATATTACCTTTGTTTTTAATGGCGTGGACAATTTCTATAAAACATTAAAGCTTTATTCATGTTTGGACAGTTGTTTAAAATATATATAAAATATAAAAACCTTAAAAACATCATTCACTTGGATGACCAAGATGAACTTTCACTAATAAATAAACTGAAAAAAATATTCTCTTTTTCATGAACCCTTGAAATACAATAACCTTAAGGCTGTGTCCTAAAACTGGATTACCTTGGAGAAAATATGATTGCATGTACTCTTCTACTCTATACATGTAGTATACTGTATGACCAAGGGCACTCAATGCACTTTATATCAAAGAACTATTCATCTATTTACTATCACACATCATGTTCAAGACACTAGAGGGACGGTGGGTGTCTTGCTCAAGGAAACATCAGCAATCTGCAGCAGTTAGGTCAGTGGTAGAGTTGTTGATCTATAACCGGGGGTTCATGGTTCAAATCTGTCTGTCATTGAGTCCTTGGGCAAGACACTTATCCCACATTGCCTATCTATGAATCTGGTTGTGTGATTGTTGCGTTGGCTGCAGAATGGTTGCTACATCTCTGTCAGTATGCCCCAGGGCAGCTGTGGCAACAGAAGTAGTTTACCACCACCAGTGCGTGGAGCGAATGAATAACGGACTTAATTGTAGAACACTTTGGGTATCTTGAAAGGCGCTATATAAGTGCAAGCCATTATTATTATTGTTGAATGGGGATTGAACTGACATCCTTCTGACTAGAGTAGGACCTGCTCTTTCTCCTTTAGGCCCATTGCAATTGCCATTAGGCCTATAATTGTATCACAGATCACATTGATTTGTATTGCCTATATTATTTGAAGACTATAGTTTATAATAAATTGCAAATATGACATGACCACAGTTTAGTTGCAATAATGCTAATAATAATATACCGTTTAGTGACTCTGATGATGTGCGGACATTAAGAGCTTTTAACATCTGTTCCTGGTTCTTTCCTAGACCTCTTTTTTTCCCCAGACCTCCATCAAAGCATCTGCGTTGGGCCGATAACTGTAATTCCCTCCACTCTACACTCTGTTTACTGACCCCACATCAAAGAGGCTTGGCCCGCTGCATTGTGGGAGATTTGCATGCTCTCGCCTCGACTCAACTTATTGCTATGTCATGTATTTTTTTTTACCGTTTTTTATAAAGTCCCACGGCTCAAATCAAGTGTCGCTGTGAGGAAAAAGTAAAGTGCAGTTGCTACAAAAAAGTCAAATTGAATTTAGGATCAGTGTAGATGGAGATAAAGTGAACCAAATGTCAGTGAGTTTAGTGCTGCCTTCAGTGGATTTTAAGTACAGTTACTCATGTAAGGTAATTCAGAAAAACTGTGAGTGTTCTGTGTGTGTAGAGAAGAGTTTGGAAGACATCATTTTTAATTTTAATAATGTTAGTATTTTATTGTAGCCGGTCCAGAGCTTTGGCATTCATTGGCTCTTAGACCTTAGCGGACCATTAATGATTTCTTCAAAAAATGCACCTGTTTAGATGTGCTTTTAGCTCATAACTGAGACATGTTTTTACATTATATCATCATCAAACTTTACTTTGGACACACGCATGGTCCATAGTGCAAAAATCAGACAGATCAACAATATGTTTTCTATATGTTATGTGTTTTTATTTGTCTCTATTCATTTTATCCTTGCACTTTGGTTTGGATGTGACTGTTGTAAAGTGCTATACACATAAAAGTTGAACGTAGAACACATGACAGACAATCACTAATCAGAGATGACCAAACCCCCAACATCCACACTTCACTTTTCAACCACTAGGGCCCAACTGTATGCCTCCTCTGCTCCTTTAATGAGTTTCTTTTAAAAACCAGGCAAACTTTTCTACTTTTAGGTCAGAGATAGACGTCGAGTTCACCACTTTCTCAATTGTAGCCAGCTGATCTCCGCTTTTTTCAGATTCAAGACAGCTTCTTTCTTTTCTGTCTTTTTTTTTTTTCTCGAATCATCTTTTTGCCGGCTTTTTGGCAGATGTCGACAAAAACAAACACAGAGGAAGAACGAGCCGCACTGCCAAATTTCTCAGAGCTGGAGGCAACGTGAAGACACAAGGCAAGAGAAGGCTGCTACTGTACAAAATGTGGATGGAAGCGGTATACCAGTGCCAAATACGTAACACGGAGTGAACCCAATGCTTGTCTGCAGTTTTTAGTCTTACTTCCTTAATGCATTTTTTTGTGCTTTCAGATCATTGTCTTAGCGATATAGATTGCGTTATCTGGAGTCGTGATGGTGCTTTTGAGTGAAATAGGTTAATACTGTACCGCCACAACAAAAGTGGGATTAAAAACACATACAACAAATAGAAGATTAAAAGAAGAGGCGGTGAAGGCAGAAGGAAAAGTGGTGCTGATGCAGAAATCCCAGCTTCAAAGCACATTGTGGAGGCTAAAAAAAGATGCTCGTCGTCTGCACTTTTTCGACACATTTACATTCAGGACAGTGAGGTTTGTGTTCGGGGAAGAGGGAGGTGAAGACAGCACGAGCCAAGAGTCGTGACCGTGGTTAGAGGAAGTTTGGTCAAGATGAGAAGAGCCACAGTCTACAGGAAGAGATTGAAAAGTTTCAATATTTCATTGCAATATTTTAACATAAAACCAGGACCAACCTAAGCAATGGTTGTAACCAAGGGCCCCAGAGCAGGTTTTGATATTCCTCATTTACTCTTAGATTAGTCCTGGTTTAGATCAGGTTTGGAACTGGATTAGAACTGGTTTATACTTGGTTTAGTCCAAATCAGGTCTGGTTTGGTGCTACCCCCAGAGGGCCACCTAGCGAGTCTAACGGTTCTTCCGATCCAAAGCATTTCATTGCATTTTTTTGACCCTGTGTTGAATGTGCATATGACAAATAAACTGAAACCTGAAACCTGAACCTAATCCTGAAACTATGTTTAAGATCATGACTTATTTCATTACAATAAAACAGAATGATTTTTTTTTTATATAAACTGTGGTTATTGGTGGTGTGAGATGGTTTTATGTTAAAATGAGTTAAAATAGGTGAGATTCCATAACTAATGGACTGGAAGTTAGTTAGAGCTAGCGTCACACCACTGCACCACGGATCAAAGTCAGACTCAAAAGGTCATGCAAAGTGATTACATGGAACCAAAGATAAAAAATGAGCGGGCCCAAAGAAAAACAGCTTTTGGGAAAGACAATATTGATGATGAACAACTACTTTCTGTAAAAGACACAACATTGATTAATGGCCTATCTTCCTTGCATCAAGATGAAATGCTCACTACAGTATGTATTATATTCTGACCCATTGTAGAGGCTGACGTTTTAGAATACCAACATTAGTATCTGGACAAGCTTACTTTGCCCAAAACTATTGCCAGTGTTTTCATCATTTTGTTATTTCAGATGTATGACTTTCAGATTTAGTGTGTACAACCTCGTTTCAAAACTCCTGTAGAAAAGTCCTTGTTTAGGCCCAGAGTCAGTTTAGTTTACTTTTTAGTTGTATCTATTTAGTTCTGGTTTAGTATTATGTCACAATATATCTGTGTGAGTCTACATGGTATTCCTCAATATGCTAACACTGTCCATGCATGTAGCCTAGGTGAACTGGCCAATCAAAATTGCTCTCAATGAATGAATGTGAGAGGTAATAGTTCCCTGTATCAGCCCTGCAATTACATGACCAGGATGTATACTACCTCAGGCCCATTGTTGGTGATATGCACAAGACATCTGTGACCCCTAATGGAACCAACGAGGAGAATAAATGAATCTGATCTTTAGCAAAACTAGACATTGTGTGCTTTAAGCCCATAACACGTTGAATGACTGTTCCTATTTTGTAATTTGGATTAAATTGGATTCAAACTCGTCTCAAATCATTCTTCCGTCTGGTTGAGCAGTGAGTGCCAGCAGGTGGCGCCGTGCCCTGCTTGTGTTCTGGACCCATTAACCCAACTCACTGAACCCGTCTGGCTGTAATTATGTTTTTTTTTTTTTGGGATGAGTCGAAATGATCAAACCACGAAGGAAATCAGCTCCCGTTCCTCGCTCACAAACTAAATTGTCTGGCAGCGCTCGCCCCTGAACCTCTTCCTTTTAAAACAAAAATAGTAAGTGGTGATATTCCTGCCTGATTTATCCATTTCACCAAGTTTAATCAAACCACGGCTCCACACAAACAACACAACACAAGGGTAATTGTGCGGCTGCCACTTGGAAAAGGTCTGCGCTCCATCCTTCCATCTGCGGTTTTCAATTAGAGCCAGTGAAGAAGCCATGTTGAAGCTATAGCATCTGGAAGAAAAACGGTGCAGTTTGTGGTGGTTTTTGAGCAGTGCTGCTATTTCACAGTAAAATATCACAAATGCAATTCCAGGGAAATCAAGGCACAAGAAGTGTCACACTCACTTTTTTCCTGTTTTATTTTGTTATGTTTAGTGACTTGTGTCCAGTGTTTTAGTTTTGCTCCCTGCCCTCCTGTGTTTCCTCCTGTTTGATTACCTGCCACGCCCCAAAAGTGTTTCACCTGTGTCTCGTTGGTGCATTATATGGCTGTGTCTGTGGTTGTCATGTTCCTGTTCCTCTGCTCCCCGTTTCCCCATTTCCCCATTTCCCCGTTTTCCCGTTTCCCCCGTTTCCCCTTTTCCCCGTTTCCCTGTTTCCCCCATTTCCCCGTTTCCCCGTTTTTTTTGTTGTTGTTGTTTTTTCAATTTTTAGACTCTCTTGGCTTCCGTATCCGTTTTTTTTAAATTTCCGTGTTCGCAGTCTGCATTTTGGGTTTTTTTCCCCTGTCTATCCCCACCACATGACAAGAAGGTCCCAGGTTCAGACTCAGGAAGGGTTTTTCTGTTTGGAGTTTGCATGCTCTTCCCTGGGTTTCCTCTGGACAGGAAGGTATCATATTTGTACAGGTTCCAATATTACTCACCTGTTAAAAAAATAAAATAAATTAAAAATTCTAATAAAAAGATGATTCATTTCAGTTGTACTGGTCAAGGTCAAATAAAATCAAAGTTTTGGATTCAAAATTGACACACACTGTGATTAGTGAACACTCTTTTCAATAGCATCATGAAAAAGAAACTCTTACACTTCTGTTCAAATTGCTCACACCAAAAAATATTCAAAAAATCTAAAATTTTGCATTTGTGATTACTTTTCCATTACTTTACTGCAAAGATTTACCTCATATATATATATATATATATATTTTTTTTTTTATTTTTTTTTTAAGTTGTTTGACTGATAGATTATGTTTTGATGTGTAGACCAACAGCCAATGGCATTCCCCTTATTTGAGCATGTGATAGGGCAGTGTTTATAGAACCTAGGCCTAGTTGTGCTTTTAGGTTATATTAATATTCTCAACTAAAAGGATTGCAGTTTTTAAGCAACAAACTGAAGGCCAGGAGGTATGTTTAAAAAGCCTTTATTATAATGGTTAAATCATCAATAAAACAATAGGTCTTAATCAAGGCTGTGAATTTATTCAAATGTATTTAACTTTTGTGTGGAGCAGATATTCCTCTGACTTGTTCTTCCGGTGTTTTATTGGGACCTAGGTTCATAAACTCTGGTATTTGTCATCAACAGTTTATAGCTCAGAAAGTTGCTCCTTAAAAGTTTAATTGGGTTTAAAATCGAATGCTTGCAGTTGTGACCTGTTCTTAGTGTCCCACAAAGCAATAAGACTCAGAGAGCTTTATTAAACTGCAGTGGTGGGATATAAAGTGCATTCAGGCCCAAAATGTCCTGCCCTCAGAGACCACTGTACTGGACTATGGACTGGACACTCTCAGCCAATCACAGAACAGAGTGTACTCCTACTAAACCGGCACTGCAGATAAAGTTGTCAAAATATGTTGGGTGCAAAACGAATGATGACAAAATGTTTTAGGCAAAAGGAGTGAAGTATTTCTACTTTCAAAATGGCGGTTATTTGTGTTGTATCAAAAGAGATTGTATTCAATTTTTTGCATAAATCGGGGCAACCATCTGGATCCTGGACTGAACATGTGCATAGAAAATGGTCCATTTAATTGGCTTGTACAGTTTGTGCCCAAGGGCCCCAGTGCACGTTTTCATACTGCTGATTTAGTCTTGTTCAGACCTGGTTTAGTCCTATTTTTGACCTTATTTAGTTTCAGTTTTATCCTTATACCCTGTTGTGAAGTATGTTGTCTGTAGTCTGTAGATGCAAGTAGGAGGGACAAAAGTAAAACTCCACTACTATTGGTCAGAGCGGTATCCCAGAAACTCTGATTTCAGTCATTGAACAGAGTCAGATAAAGCATTTTTTTAATTTAAAAAAACAAAAACTTACAGACTACACCTTAAGCCTTTGCTCAGTTCTAGTTTAGACCCATAGACTGCCTGGTTAAGGCCGTATTTACTCCTAGTTGGTTTAAACCTGGTATAGTCTCTGTTAGGATTTAGTCTAGTTTTATGTTCAAAGTGTGTTTAGTTTAAATTTAGACTTTTAATAGTCAAGTCCTGGTTTAGACATGGACACCCCAGTCTGTTTTAGCCCGAAATGGATTCTCTAAGATAGACTAATGTTAAACTTAACAACACAGCAACATAAATATTCATATGCCATACTCAAAGTCTTTCACAGTTGTGGGTAATTAGCCCTGAACTTGTAGGCCTGTGCAACCCTTTACAATCACTAAAAAACAAAGTATCAAGAGACATTATCAGTCAAATTGAGTTATATTAGTGAAAATACCCATACAATACAGTAAAATCCTTGGACAAAGAGAGTAAAGACTATAGCTAGAAGAGTATTCAAATGAACTGATTTCCCCAAATGGTACTAAATTCACTTATGGCAAATGTACACAAAGATAATCTCTCCATAAAAGCAGTTAAGGCAGCATTTATTATTCAAGAGAAAGCACTAATGATGTCTACCGAGAAAATTAGGCCCGACGCAGAGGTGAGGAGGATAAACAGAGATAAATTAAAGATTATGGAAACTGTACAAAGCTTAAAGTACATTTACAAATCAGTTAGGTATAGGCTCGGTCGTGTTAGCTGACTGTATCTATAACCCTTTACAAAGAATATGGTTTCAGTGGGGAAATACCACAACATATTTGAAGCTCATTTTGTGCTAGTAGGGAGTTGAACTTGCCTCCGATGTGTCTCTGCTACATGAGGCCAGTTTAGGCAATACTATCATTCATACTGACATTGTGTACTTGGGCAAGACACAGCACCCACCTTGTGTCACTGGGTTGTAGCTTACCACCACCACCACTACCACCACCACCACTGTGGAGTGAATGTATTATGCATGCAACTGGAAAGAGTCTAGAAAATCACTATCTAAATCAAAGGTATTTGTCTATATGTCTAGGTCAGCAGCATTAGGAAATAGGTTACCAGCTCATTTCTCTATTGACCCTGGATTTATCTGTGGTGCTGTTCAGTCACAATACATTCCAAACATAAATAATGACATAAAACTACACTTTAATTCAGTAGCACAGAGGACACTTTAGAACTGATTGCATTATTCATTCACTCCACAAGCACACACTCTGTGGTGGTAAGATACTTCTGCAGCCAGAGGTGCCCTCGGGCAGTTTGACACACTGTGCCGCCCCCTCTGATCATCACCAAACACCAGTCACACACAAGCCAGTACTGAAAGCACTGTCCCTCACTGGACAATACAGAGGACTCAGGGTGAGACTCAAACTGGCAGTTCAGGGGTAAATGCTGTATTTATGAAAAAAAATCAGAGTAGGATAATAATTAATGAGTAATTATTTAGCTTTACAAATAGTTTCTCACATTCTTAGGTACATTCACTATTTGATTCACCCTGACAGTCCACTACAAGAAGATTTAATACATGAGGACATCGAGCTATTTCAAAAACATATGTTAACCAGCTTTTGTCTTCTTTTGGAGAAATCCCACTAATAATATTTCTCAGTTTTCTGGTGTAGTTTCAACAAGCCTCTCTCGAGTTTTTGTAAAACCTGCAGAGAACATTGTGATTTTGCTTCAATTAGACCTTTTCTTTTCAGAAGTCTATCCTCCCACTTTCTGCTGCTCGAGCTGTTTCCCACCAAGCCACGAGCGGGTAATTGTTTTACAGCTGTATTCCTTTTTTTAGTCTTAGCGTGTTGTTGGCACATTTATATTATTGTTATATTTTTGTATTTTTATTTGGACTAATCCCATACGAATCGTCTGAAGCAGATGATTCTAAATGAATGAAGGTTTGCGTCCATTTCATCCCATTTTTTCCCCCATGCATGGCTCCTCTTCATCTACAGCTCTCAGCGATACGTCGCTATGGCAACAGTGTCCGAGACAGTCACATGGGAAAAGAAGAGAGAGTGAGATGGAGAAGGGAGGTATATGTTTGGAAAGTTGTGTTTACAATAGTGGAACTGGAAAAATATACAAAAGTGAATGTGTATAAATACAAATTTGATAGTTTGGCATATGATTCAATGATTCACAAATACGATCAAAAAATATTTGGCTTTCCAACTACCATTTTATTGCTACATTTTTATTTTTTTTTTATTTTTTTTTATTTTTATTTTTTACAATTTTTACTAAAATGAGTCTAATTTTGACTAAAACAGGTTCTAAATCTTGGAATAAAATTAGAGACTTAACTTAGAAACTATACTACTAAATTGAAATTGAAACACAAGCTAAGCTCACAAGCTCTACAAATAAAGCCTGCACCTGAGCAGGAATAACTGGAACAAAGCTCTTAAACTAATTTAAACTATTAAACTCTTGAAGACCCCATACTACAATTTGAGAAGATCATGTATTCATATTGAGACTAACCTAATGTTGGATACAGACTTGACTTTGGTCTGAATATTTGTAAATTCATGTTTTTATTGGGACTACTGCCTCTCTTGGTTTTGTCCTGGTTTGCGTTTATTCCCTTGCCTAGACCTGGGATAATCCTTATTTAGTCCATTAGTCTTTATACTAATGCATTGTTTTGATGTAGCACTTTTCTAGACACTCAAACACACTTTACAATTGTTCAACGTTGTTTAACTTTTTCAGTGATTGCAATTAACTCCACAATCACACACTGGTGGCAGCAAGCATCTGTAGTCGCAGCTGTTCTGGTGGCGTCTGGCAGAGGCGTGGCAGCCGTACCACGCTTCTCCAACACTACCAAACGCACATTCATCAATCTGGGTTATGTGTCTTGCCCAAAGACACCGCAGTAGTATGCACAGGTTGAAGGGGCATTCACACCACAAACCCTCCAAAGTATTTGCCCACCTGACACACAGATGGATGATAAAATAGAATTCACAGTACCATCACGTTTTAAGGTTGCTAAAAACAGCTGTTACAAAACATGGTCTCTTACTTCATGTATCTAATTCCAGCCTTTAGCCACTCTCTTTACAGTTCTGGGGACAAACCACTTCTTCAACACATCTATTCATGTTTATACACAAGAATATGTGGAATACATCTATCAGCCGTCCCCTTTATCACTGCACATGCACACAGTCACACAGACAGAGTGGTGAAAGCAGAGGAAATCCATACTGAAGGTTTGGAGTGAGTCCTGATCGAAGACGTCCACAGAAGTAGTGTCAGAGCATCGATCTGGGCATAAATAACAAAAACAGCCCGCTTTTATTTCAAATCTATGCTCACAGACACAGAGATGCTATCAACGAGAGGGAAAGATTATGAGTGGATGTATGCTAGCTCGAAATGCAAATTAGGGGGATTTATATATACTTACAGTGCATGGTTGGAATTCAAAATGGTATTTTCTTTAAACAGTGAGAATAAACCATTTAGTGAAGTCTGTGATATGTAGTTTGGAGAGGCTAACAGGACCAGGAACAGGCATTTCAAAGCTTATACAGTAGCAGTAGTAGCAGTCCTTTGGCACACACAAGGCACATATTTAGTGTTGAGATCAGTTTTGGGGAGCTTTTTAAAAATAAATTATTTAATGTTGTCAAAGAGAGCAGACCCCCCTGAAAACATGAAGCCAACATAATGGGTTTAAATTTCACAGATGGTTCCAATTATAAGAAACCATTTGAATATTAAAAACTGCATACTGCACATTTGTATTAATTATGACTATAGACAACACAACACTGAGCTCAAACATCAATTGATTTAAAATATTTGTTCATCTGTCTACACAACTTTGAAATCCTGTCAGTTTTAGCCCATTGTAGAAGCAAAACTATTGAGGAGTATTGAATGGTGGCAGCTTTGTGTCTGATTCCCGCATTAAGTCTTTGATAGGTGAGTTTGTCGCCAGCTAATCCCCCGTGTTTACAAGCGAGCTCGGATCCTAATTAGAGCCGCTAATCACTGCAGAACACACATTCCACCGATACATCAAACGCCATGACAGAAAAACAATGGGAAACTTCAAAACTCTTACTGGGGTGGGCTATATGGTATGATGGTATATGGTCAAAAAACTTAAAGATTGTGTATCTCTTATTTGAGTTCACTTTGCTATTTTGGTTTTGGCACAGTCATAGTTTCATACTTACGTTTTCAGTGTACAGCCGATCCAATGTGTATCATAATACTATAGTAAAACGGACAGTGAAGAGCAGAAAGTAAATGAATTCACTGTATGACGATCCATCAATCTTCCCAGATTAGCAGATCATCACAACTTTATATCATGATTCAATCTTTTATCGCCATATGCCCACCCCTAAGTTTTACAATAGAAAAGTGTAAGGAAGCTGAGAGATAGCAGTTCAAATGTGCTTTTTCTCTGTGATATGTCAAAGTGTCCTTGGGCTGTGGAAGTGCAAAGATGAATGAGGCAAAGTGCTTTGAGAGCCATTAAAGCTGAGAGGACGTGGATAAAAGCAGTCCATTTTCTATATTTTCTACACTCTGTCTATGGATGGGTATGGAGATGGGCAGAATATGGCCACTTCCTGCTGCTGCTGTAGGGGACGTATATATAAAGACATGTTCCTGGAGATGCATTACAGTTCAGTTCAAACAGTTGCTAGATGTGACTGTTTCTCAAACGGCCCCATACATCTGCCTATACGTCTGCCCCATACATCTGCCCCATACGTCTGCCCCATACGTCTGCTACAACTGTCACCAATGGCACCTTAATCAGACACTGTGTGATTTCTAAGGGTTTTTATATTGTTAACGAGCAATTAGGAGGCCTCGCCCCCAAACCATGACAAACATGGGAAGGGTCTATTTGACTTTTTTGATTTGTCTGGATGTTTGTGAAGGATTTTTTTGAGAAATTTTGTAAATTTTCCTAAAACTACATTCTTCTTTCAGTCTATAGGGGGCGCTTCAGAGGTAACTGGCCTCATATCAGTCAGATGTGTTCAGGGCCGGGGGGTCATTAGGTATTTCAGGTTTGAGCCTAATCCTGTGTGTAAAAGTTGAAACTGATCCCGCAATTCTTTTTGAGTTATCGCGTGTACACATAGGATCTGTGGACGCAGACCAACGTGATTCCATAATATTGTTGTTTTGACGATATAATAACTACTACTGACTTTTAACACCAATCGATTGTACTCATTCACTCTATACAATGGTCAGTTAGTCACAGGGCTGACAGAGCGACATCATTAACTATCATTCTAGGTGCAATTGGCATTTACCAATTCTCCAAAAAATACTACACCTTTGACAGCTGCATGGGGGAAGCTGTAGTACCCATTGAGAATTTACAGTAACACAAGGAGGACACACAGACTCCACTCAAAGAGGTCACAGGTCAAAACCAAGATGAAATAGTGCCAAATCAACAAACCTGGTACCACAAGAAAAAAAACACCACTGCTACTATTGTCCTCAGAGCTCAGCGCGACAGACTCTCAGAGTTGAAGTGTTCTAGTTGTTAACAGGGATTTTAGCATATTTTTTAACGGCAGATGCTAACATGCACCACAGCAGCATGCTAACAGGTACCGGGTTGATAGAAGTATCAAGGTATTGGATTTAATCTCTCCAGCCAATGCAATGACTAAACTAGGTCCATCCCAGGTCTGAACTATTCAGCCAGGACTAGACTATCGGGCTGAATCACCTGTTAAAAAACAAACAAATAAAAAACACTTTT